>JAVJAQ010002054.1:600000-756714 GCA_032362365.1 Zygogramma bicolorata
TTAGTTAAATTTAAACAGTACAACTCGTTTGTTTTATGAAAACCAATAAACTCGCAATTTTTAATAATTATGAGTTTTTTTATTGACATTTTAGAGCAGACCTACACTTACCTCGAAAAAAAAATGCATATGTTGCATAAAACTAATATCTATGCCACGATACACCCTACCTAGATATCAATCCTGCATCACACATACTTGCGGCCTCTCAAAGTGGATCGATCGTAGTCTAACAATATTGAGGTACATCGCCAACGGTTCAAGTTTGAGCACCCCTGGCTTATAGCAATGCCGTTAAGCAAAATAAGTATTCACTCGGAAGATGAAACATAGTTTCTATTATATTTTTTCCATAGAATCGAATGGTTTAATTAGTTTTTCAAAATTTTTGATAATTCGGATAAATTTTCGTTTTTTTTTTGTTTTATCTGACCAAATTTCAGACATGAGATGTCATTTGAAAGACCCCTTGTTCCACTTGAAATACAAAGGGTTGGCCTTCCTAGTGGGATGCAGTTGGAGTGTTGAAATTCGTTTACAAAATTCTGCCTTGAACAATGTACTAACGTGAACGACCGATTTTTTTTACATGATTGTGGAATGATATAATTCGTCTGTTTCCTTTTGAATGGTGAACGCTGTATAGATTGAGCTAGAATAATTTTGTAGACGGAAATTGTTGATTTCCTTTCTACAAATTCAGGTGATTGTCAGCGTGAAATCTCGTCTGAAATAGTAGTTACGCAAGATGATTCGAATTAATGTTGATCAATGATAAGAAATCAGTTGATGAAATCCCCCCATATAGACAAATAAAATTTGAATATGATGGAGCATCAACGTTCATCGTAGATCTGAGAGATATTTCCACTGAAATGATTCACTTATTCTTATGCGACTCCTCCACAGATGGAGAAGTTGCCAAAATCAATAAAAATTTGAAACATTCAGTCTCAAATAGTTTCAAAGTTTCTCATGCCCTCTAGTCTTCATGGCATAGATGGATCGAGTTATGAGACAAATTTATGAAAAAAAGGATTTTCAATGGCACAAACACCTATTATGGTCATCAAAAAATTCATTTCTTACTAGAAAGATGAATAAATCAAAAAAGCGAGTACTGAAATATGTCAAAAATTACAATAACATTAAAAAAAATGGTGATTCTGAGTAGAAAAATGTATATCTGAATACATAAAATATGGTTTTGAGTTTTTTTATACTTTCATCAATAATATCCATATGACCTATGAAAAGTATGTCCAAATTTTGATTCACATACCTACTTTTAGAAAGAATACTTCTGGTCTACAAGAAATCTCAATATCGTGTAGTGGACTTCCCAGCTGGGTTTTTGTTTTAGATTTGGGATTGTTCTGAATGGAATTGTATATGTACTTGTAACACTCCATATATTTCTGAAGAACTTTTCGAGAGAAGTCCGAATATGAGAAGGCAATATATCGTTTGAAAAAACATAACTTTCATATACCACTCCATTATTTGGTACTTACTCAAAATATTGGTTAAAAATTCAAAAAGGTTTAATGGAATCAAATTATACTTCTCTGTTAACACATTGGATGTCTACCAAACTGGAAATCCCAGGAGAGTAAGGAAGTTCAATGAAGGGCCAGCAAAAACACCAGAACACAAGTCGTGAGTCAGGGAAAATGGTGAAAATTATCGTCCAAAGTTTCCGGTTATAATCAAATTATAAAAATATTGAGGGATCATTATTATTCCATCTCGACCCTTAAATCATCATATGTCATCTAGATTTGATTATTATCATTGAGGTATTGTTCTAGTTCATTCACGAAAAACAAATAAGTTGTGGAAGTTAATCAAATTCATAGGAGCACTCGGCGATTCTTCTGTTGAAAATGGTTCCCAATTAAAAAAAAATATTATTGAAGATATTTCTTCATGAATATATTTTATTTGAAAAGCACACAGGAAAAACGATGAATTTATCGATATTTCTATACGGTTTTGTCCAACTTGACCATCATTCGTAGTCTCGGTAGTGTAGTGGTTAGCATATCTGCCTATCAAGCGGAAGGCCGGGGTTCGAATCTTCGCCGGGCCACCGTGCTGGGTAATCGCACGTTAAAAGGTAAGGCCTCGTTTATCCATTGCTTGCACAAGTTTCGACTTCTGACGGTTGACGTTCGTCAGCTGGATAACGAAAACGAACAATTTTAGAACAATTCATTTCAGTATATTTGTAGGATTATTTTGAAAATATGAATACGGCTATCATATGAATCACATGTTCATATAAATTACGCACCACAGCTAGTACTCACATGTTTCATAGATTTATATTTCAAGTTGAGAATACTAAGAAAAAACCGTTTTCGCAAGTATTTCACTCATTTCAACACTTACATTTGTATCTCTTCCCACAAACAAGTAACTGTTTATGCATCCACAGTTAACTCGACACCCTGTAGCACACTTGCTACTTTGCGCCGATTGGATGAGTGCGACAGCTGACTTCCCATCTTACATCATCGGAGCTTCGTTTCCAGCTCCAATCTACAAGCCATGGAAGCTGTTGCATCGGCTCTATGGTCCGACGAAAAAGTCACGTACGACGCACGAAGCATAATGGAGGAATAATGCGTCCCCTGTTGGTAGGGCGTTGTCCATAAGTTTGTTGTCTTCAGAAAAAACAAGCTTGCTGTACACCAAGATTGGAGGTTGGGATTTGAAATAACTCCATATCGAAAGGTACAAACAAAAATAATAATAATTTTATATTTGCATCGTCTCGCAAATTTTTATCTTTACTTGCCTTCGTTTCAAATTGTTCAAGTGATGTATGGCGTGGGAGTATTTCTGAAGGAAAGTAAAGAAGAAACAAAATGTTCGGGACTATGCAAATTTGAAAAATATTTTCATTATTCTAACCAGTTGGCCTCCGATTTCGATATGGCATCGTCCTCAGTTTAAAATTAGCAAAAAATATCATTCTTATAAGGTATGACTTGTTCATGAGCTATGTGTAGACGACTTTGATTGGCGAAATCCATTCTGTGAGCAAATGCAAGAGCTATGTGATTATCAGTTTTCTTCTTCTGGAGATGCTAATCAGTCAGTTTGGTGTTGAGGTAATGGATCTATACAAAAAATGTCAAGTTTTACACCAAAGGTTCCAATCGTTTATATGCAATTATGATGATGATTTCGTGAATAAAGTAATTACTTGATGATACACCTTTCCCTTTATGCAGCATTTAGATGAGGTGTTCCAGGCTCGTTGGATTGGGAGAAGGGGTATGATTGAGTGGCCATCCAGCTCGCCAGATTTGTCACCCCTAGATTTCATCTTGTGGGGTTCTCTGGAAAGTGGAGTATACGTCACAAGACCGAAAAATTCAGATGATTCACAAGCAAGAATTCGTCACGATTTACATCGTATACCTCTCGAAGTTATTGACAATGTTAATAGAGTATTTATCAATCGTCTTGGCTACTGTCAGGCAGCCAACAGTGCACAATTTTAATATTCAATTCAGTCGATTTTTTTACATCAATGAATTCACTTTTTTATCTAACCTCCAGACTCATGTTAATTTATTTAAACTAAAATTCGAAAGATGTGTACGTAGAATGTCGATGACATCATATCTTGAATAACGGTGACTTCATTAATATGGATGTTATATCAAAAAGTATATTTTTTAATAACCCTCAATTTTCAGACTCACTGAATTTATTCCTTTCTTCTCGAAAGCACTGTAGAATACTAGCTATATACTTTTACTTGGCAATGATTGTCAGTACGGTAGTTCCATATAATGTACCTACCTAAGCATAGTAGTTATCATTGAATCACGATAAAGATACCAATTTCATATTGGGTTGGTAGATTTCTGAAAGCCACTCGATTATCGGAATTTGTCACGTTTCATTCAATTTCGCGAAGTTGATGATTTTTTTCTGGTACGACCTTCTGAATTACCTGTGTTGAAATACCTATATGAAAGATCTAACCCATTTTCTTTCATATCTTATACGGACGAAAAATTTGAGGTCAATGCAAAGGTTAGACAAGTGCTCGCGATTTGAACTCATTTTTACTATGAAACCAGCTCAAGGATGCCGACATTCATTTCTATAGTGAAATATTTTCTTTGAAAGTTGCTCATAGGAATTACGAATCGTGTTGTTTCTGGAAATATGCATTATCAGACATCTAAAATCTTATTGATATCAAGGTGTAATTTTTTGCTATAATCGAATGGGGGAAGCGATATTATTCGTTTTAAATTGTTTCCAATCATTTCGATTATTGATGAATCGTAAATGTTGTAGGAGTCTGAAATCCGTTTTCTGCTTTATTAACGACTCTTCAATGATTCAGATATGAAGTACAATTTTGAATAATTCAGAAAACATAAAACCATCATGAACGAAGTGGAAATTTGTTTTACCTTTGATTTTAAGTTTTGACACCTTGTCTGGCAAGGAATTCTATAGTTTGGGTGTTCAATATTGGAAAGAACCCCGGAAATAGAAGGGTGGAGGAGCATTCAGTTATTCCAAATGGAAGGCAAAGGATGTTATTGTGGAAAAACACCAAGGATCATATTATAACGTCGTGAATACAAAATATTTCAATAATTATCCAAGCAGACACAATAGCACTGTCATGGAATTCTCAATTTCGAAGAATCATCTCAATTTGATGAGGCCTTCTCAAATAAAAAACAAATAGTATATTGTTTAGCAGCTAGGAAAAGCCTAACATTCCTGGACGATTGTAAGGATTGCTAAGTCGAGACGCAAGCCAATCCAATAAACTTTCTTCAAACCATCTCTAGACATAATTTTTGATTCGAAAATGAATGACAACACACAATAGAAGCATATTCAAGTACTGGTCTTATAAGAAAAAAATAACATTTTCAATGAATACACAGATTAATATTTACCATTTCTGCCATAATAACACAAAAGTGCAAGAGATTCGGGTGAAATCCAAGTATTATATTATCGAATGTCAACTTCAAATATCGAAAATTCAACAGGTTTCAATGGGCGACTATGTACGGGGTATAAGTAGTCAATCGAAGCATAGATGGATCCCTCCTGCATCAATATCAATCTGCAATGATTGCTCTTTCATGATTTTCGAGATTTTCCTCTCAAGCAAAAATTCTACCTGCGAAATCGGGATTTTATTGAATTATAAATTCAAGTCATTTTCTATGCAAAATTAATGGTTGTTCACACATTTTCCGATGAACTTGCTCTCGGGATATAATAATAATAATAAAACCATTTATTTGCAAAAATTGTATACAATTATCATTAACATGGATCGAAAATATTACCAAAAGGAGTTATAGGCAGTTTGAAACTGATATAAATATAACTCCTGAAAAGTTACATTAAAAGAAAATATTGAAATATTGCATGGCGAGAAATAAATTCATTTTTATGCGACTCGGTAGAGTGAAGATTCGGTTCATTCATAAAGAGTTAGTTCCCAGTTAATTCATTAAAAGTTTTTTGTAAAGGAATTTGAACTTTGTTGGTTTGCAGGATTGTAAATCTGGTGGTATTTGATTATATAATCGGTAGATATTGTATGAAAATGACCTCGAGAACAAAGCAGTTTTGTGGGGGAGAGGGGATAATAAATAGGCCCTTATCTTAAATTATGAATATCGGTACGATACCTTACTTTCTCATAGAGATAAGGCGGACTTTTATGAAAAATTATTGAATGGAACAGTACAGCTGAATGGAACCTCAAGTCTGTATCAATAATCAAACCCAGATTTTTGGCTGATTGTACGGAACGTATTCGAGTCCTATCAATTTCGATTTTCAGTTGCTATTTGAGAATTTCTCGTTGTTTGCCAAAAATCAATACTTTGGTTTTACTAGCATTAAGTGACAAATGATGCTTGCGAGAGTTTTCGGCAAGTCTATCAAGGTCATTACAAACTTCGAAACTGGCCTGATCAATATCAGAAGATGAGAATGAATACAAAATTTGCGTATCGTCTGCATGGTGAAAATCTGTACAATGCTCCAACACATTGGTTATATGAAATGAATATATACAAAAAAGTATAGGACCCAGAACAGAGCCCTGCGCCCACAGAGAACTGCGCCTGAGCTTGAGCAACCCTCTGATGTTTCTACATATTGGAACCGGGAGACAAGATAGTTTTTCATCAAGCTCGTTTCTTCTACAGAGAACCTTATGTGTCGCAAAATTGCTAGCAATAGTTCATGATTTATTTTTTCAAACGCTTTACTATAATCTAGTAGGACGAGAACGGATGACTTTCCAGAATCTAGACTCTAGATAATAGCGTCAATAACATCCAAAAGAGCTGTACAGCAACTGAAACCTTTCCTGACTCCCGATTGGCGTTGAGGAAGAATGCAATGCTTACTCAAGTGATTCTTTATTCGGACCGCAAGAATCTTCTCTAGAATTTCAGAAATCGGAGACAATAATGAAATAGGTCTTGAGTCTTGCAGACTTTTTGGTTCATTTTTAGTTTTGCAGAGTGGAAATACTTTAGAGATTTTCCACACATCAGGAAATGAAGAATCATGAATACATGAATTAAAAATGTTCACTAGAAATTTCAATATATAAGGACAACATAATGAAAGCAAGATACAGTGTATCGAAACATGTCGCGAAGACAATAAATTTTGTGGAAATTTAATCGTGTCTACCTTATAGCGTAATAATGAAAGCATTTCAGTATTCAGTTCATCCGGACCAATAGCATTAGACTTCATGGATTTCAGGAACTCAAACACCTCGTGCTCGTCGGTTAGAGAGGAAGTTAATTTTTCGTGGAAATTTGTTACAAGGTTATTAGAATAGAAATCGACTAATATTTGATCAGGTTATTCGAGAACAGAAAATTGTAAAAAAAACTCGTTCATTTTGTCAGGAAAATGTAAGTTATGCGGCATTTTAATGTTGTTTTTTTTTCTGTAAATATCTAGGTCTGTTAATTTTTTCCACAATAACTTGCTGTTACCTCGGCTTGAACTGACCGTATATTCTAGATAAGCTCGTTTCTCCCTATTCACGGCATTAGTAGTTTCATTTTTTATTGCTTTGTAATAATTCCAGTTTGATACGGTTCGCTCCTTTTTGAACTTACTGTAAGCTCGATTTTTCTGCTTTATCAAACATTTGATTGCGTTGGTACACCACGGTTGATTTGTTTTCTTAATTTCTTAATATTCATTGGGTTGGTAGTTTTCTGATTTGTTTTCTTTATATTAATATTTTTTAAGGGCGCAATTTCATCAAATAAACCGATGAGTAATCCAGTGAAACATATTGCTTTCAAGTTGTCATTATCAATGTGAAAAATATTCTCGAAAGGAGTAACATGAAGGCCTTCGTTTAGGAGATCGAGATTGAGTTTTTTCAAGCATCTTGACTTGATGTTTTTAACCGGCATACTTATCTGTTTATTAGATTGGCCGAAAACTAAAAAGTGATCTGACATATCATTCGTGTGATCTACGCCGAATGAGCAATAGTCATCGGAGTTTGACGGTACCAAAATGATATCAATGAGAGTGGAAGAATTTTTTGTCACTCTAGTTGGATTATTCACTACGTGTTTGAGGTTGAAGAGTTCAATTGTCTTAATGAAATTCAGAGTTCTTGAATCATCAGCATTCATAAGGTCTATATTTATATCGCCTCCTCAGATCAATTCATTGCAGTTAGTGAAAAGTAACGAAAGCGTTTCCTCGAAAAAATTTAAAAAATCGTTTACACTACCGGCAGGTGGCCTATAAAGATAAGATAATATCTTTATTATGTATCCTAATCTTTACCCACAGTTGTTCTAAGGAAGGTGAACACTCTTGGTACACAATATCATATTTGATTTCAGAAGAAATATATATCCCAATGCCCCCTGCCCTTGTTTCACGATCAAGTCTGATGAAATTGTAACCCTCAATATCGAGAGAATCAGTAGAGATATCAGCTTTGAGCCAAGTTTCGCATAAACCGACAAAGTCAAATTTTTTATCGAGCAAATAAGCTCTGAAATTCATTAAATGGGATACCAATGACCTTATATTATAAAAAGCAAATGTGAACCTTTTCATTTTCTCAACCTTATTCAATAAAATGTATGTAAAAACTTTCTAGTTCGTATGAGTTAAGAACAAGACAGTACTCTCCCGAGTAATGTTTTCAAATTACCAATATATCTTAATCTATGAAATAGTTTTGGCATTTCAGTATTTTTCCTCTGAAGCCAAATGATTCTAAGTTCTCAAGTAATTTGTCGTGGTTGGCTTTCGAGAAATCTGCATGAATAGCATGAACTATGCTCGTTTCTTGAAAAGGGTTAGTATGAATTTTTGGTAAATTAGCAGAGAGCCATATTGTTGAGACGGTGAAATATTCGAAATGTGTTGTTTTAAATTTCTGGAAATATTAATTGCAATATTATGCTATTGGGATTCTCATTACTGTTTTTATTCCCAAATATGGAACAGATTCCAATGTTTTTGTTTCAATTCTGGGACCACCCCCATAGAAATAAACAAGTTAATTAATTAATAAAGTAGAGGTCCAAACACCAGGACTACAGCAAATATTTTTTGAGGAGATTCATTTTTCAAATGCACCAATCAGATTATGAGACTTGACAGGTGTGTCATAGTACAGGCTATTTCACTGACTCAAAACCTTCAGTGCTAATTCAATAATCGCAGAACATTTGAAAAGATGCTTCGCGTTTCGGAACGTGTATACTGTTGATATTATTTTAAATCTTTCAATGTCTAATCAAGATTCACACTTCGATCGTTATGCGTTCAACTTCAAATAATAGTCTTCTAGATGTTTCTACAACTATTGATAGGCCTCTTTTTACAAAAAATATAGTGTTTCAATCCATGGCAATATCAATTTGGACGGTGAGTGGAATGATTTCTCACGCAGGCAGGAATTAATAAGGTCTTCCCTGCATACACGACATCATAAACTAGAATATGGATCTTTAATATGGAATCCCATTTATAGCCAATCCTCAACAACCATCGAAAGTCCAAAAAAAGCTTAAAAATTTCTATGCTTCAAGGTTGATAGAGTGTATCCTTCAAGAGGATCTGATTATATGAATATACTACGTAAATTCGATTTCGTAACTTTAGAAAAACGCAGAAATCAAGCATCCACAATATTTCTACATAAGCTATTGAATGGTGAGGTGGACTCCCCTGTACTATCATCGCAAATAGATTTTCATGTGTGGAGATCAGAGTCTTGATCAAATATCACCTTTAAGTGTAAAAGAGCTCAAACAAACATTATGGCTAAAGCTCCAATTTATGTGATGTGTTCAATCGCTAACAAAATATCAGATATTCGTGATATTTTTGACTGCAGTAAGAGTGAATTGAGAAGTGAATCACGAGCACATCTATGAGCAATTTGGGAATTAATCATGTTTGTTATTTTTCATTTTTTTAACTTATGTTGTATCCATGCCATATTCTGTAGGTTGTAGTTGTAACGCTGGTACTATACTTCTAATTAAATTAAATTTGCTATCCTCTGAAAATTGCCTTGTAAATGGTTTCTGTTGGGCAATAAATGCTATAATATTATTTATTATTTATCATAAAACTTCTTCGAAGCGAAGTCGATTTGCATGGTCAATTTTTCCATCCTAAATCGGAGAGATATATGCTATTCTGATATATTCCATTTGTATTGGGTTCCTGTGTTCATTTTTTACATGAAAACAGGAGAACTGTATGAATTTTGTTTTGAAGAAACGGCAGATTATCTCGGCCTCCGCTTGGTGCTGGGTGGTCGGGGGCTACCAAAGCTAGTTTGCCCTCAGCGGTATTGGTTCGGACTTCCATTATCTATATAAATAACTCTATCTGTTGCAAAAACCTAATGAGGTCCAAAGAATCTGAATTGATACAATATATAACCAACAGTCGAAGTTAATCGAGAAGTAATAATATAAACTCGACAAATATTTGGGTCAAAAAATTAAAATAAATTAGGCACTCGAATACAAACCTGAAAATCGAAATGGATTTTGGTCAAGAAATAAAATGAAGAAAAAAACCAAGAACTAATATTGTGATAAATATAAAATAGTTTAATCGACAAAATTTCAAATGAAGAAATATGCAGCAATAAGAAAAAATGTTGAAATCAAGTTTCAATTACCAATGGGTAGCTGAAAGTATAAGTCATGATATGCATTTTATTATAATACAAAAATTCTGGAGCAAAATGTGGTTCATATTATATTACTAAGTTTTGTTGGCCGTGTGGGCAGAATCTCTCGTACATGTTTGACTTGAAGTTTCAAACCGACCCAGGCCAGAATTTGTTCGTCGACAATAAGCCACCTCAATACACTATACACGCCTGAACGGATGTGTGTGATGTTGTCTAGATACCATTCTTGGCACGTAACGTCTGTGCATCGGATACACCAACAGACTCGATATTACTGTGATTCTGAAATACACCTAGAACTGAAATAACAGATATATCATCGAAAAATCAGTGAGTCGCTCCAAACCGCTACGGCAGTCAAAAACGTTAGTCGTCCCTTGCTCTCACAGGCTCTATCTTCCGGGTGCACTCGACAGATTGTTCAATAAGAGGAGAATATATAATCATCTGGGTGAAAATGAAATTGTTTCACAAGACAGACAGACACAATCTTTCTCAGAAAACTGTACCAACTGTGCAATTTGATATCAAAACATAAGATAACAGTCTCATCGATAATAGTTTTCCTACGAAATTTTCTGGGATACCGCAGACTAGTCGGCGATCCATCCATTTTCCGTAGATATTCTGGTTTATTCGGGGGTAATATCCCGAGAGCACAAGTTCAAAATGTGTGCACATCCATGATTTTAAAAATTTTGCTTAGCAAATGACTTGAGTGTATAATAATTTGATATAATCCTGAGACTGCATATCGAGGGATTTTATCTTGAATTATTATACACGAAAGCGTTTGCTCAAACTGATGGAAATGCACGCATTTTGGTGGATTGAGCTTGGTGCAGGAGGGATATGTATTGAGATCATTTTCAGAAAAATGTTAACTCAGAAAACTCCAAAATCGAGCACAGGAACAATATACTACCTGAAAAGTGGGCCAAAATCCAGGTTTATTTCTATCAGTTTAATCGGTTAAACAGGTCTAGTGCGATTGATCGCTATAAAAAATCTGTAAAAGCAGTCTAGCATTCTACATTGGTTATCCGCATTGAGAGAAATAATCTTTGAAATATCATCAATCGTACTACCTTCGACAGTTTCATGGCGGTTCACCCGATGAATTTAGTTTCTCAACTTCTTGTTGAACGCCTGAAAACCTATCGATTTTGTTTCTCTCTCAGAGTTCACTGTTTGGAAATTGTATTTTTTTCAGGAGGGTCTGAAGGTACCTTTTTACTTATCATCGAGACCAGATGACCTCCAACTCATCATTGAGACCGATTGTCACTCTCTATTACTATCAAGCTGACAAGACGTTAGCCAAGGATAGCGATTTGGATACCGGAAACATTTTTTTTTATTTTTATTGATTTTCCGTTATATATAGATGCTCACCAATCAAAAAACATTCACATGAAACTGCTTTATTAAAAAAAAAACGATTCAGGATTGGTTTGAGTAGTCGAATATTTTCATATCGTCAGTGATTATTTTTTGTGTGGATACCCAAAAAAAATACAGTTATGTTAATCTGGTTAAATAGCCATACTTTCAACAGAAATGCGTGCATTCACCGAAATGAATTTATCTATAATGAAAAACTGCATAAGATAAAGAAAATTATTACCATATCAATATTTTGATTCGGTCACTGGTTTGGTAAATACGTCCTGAGAAAAGTGAGAAACGCTATAGGAATGTTGTTTTATCACGCCCAGCTATATAAATTGCAAATTTCAAAATACAGTAGAAGTAGAAGGTATTGTGCGTGTAATGGATTACAAATTTCTTTTAAGCAGCAAACAAAACGGAATCAGTCGAAGAGTTGAATCATAAATTGACCTAAATATAATAATGGTTTCTTTTAGGGCTCGCCCCGAAACCTAATTTTATCGATGTTGCCTTTCCAGACATTAGACACACAAGGAGTTCCAGAAACGGTATATTGGGGGATGTACCAATACTGAAATTGTAAATTTCACACCAAGGATGTGAGTGAATGATTTCTCTCTAGAAAAATATATTTTGCCTACCGAGACTGAAAAGCAAGTAATCAATTTTTCTAGAGAGAAATGCTAACTTTTACCGAGGTTTGTTTACTATTTCATTCACAATCATCCAAAAAAATATCATATAATGAACTATAGATAATTATTTGTGAGATTAACTTCAACAGATTTTGTGTTCCGATTAGACATTACAAATACAAAAATTCATGACGCTCCCACATGTCTATATAATCGTTCTTTGTAAATGTCATTTGCAAACGAAAATTTCGAAATGTTTCACAGCTCAGCTTTAGTGCTCGGCATGCCACTCATATCTCATAAGTCTCCGTAATGTTTCACGAGGTTTGTTGCAAATAATCTGCGTTTGAATCACTCACAGAAGAATCAACGGCATTTTAGACAATAAAAATGGACCGGTGTTAGGCGACGAGAGCGCTTAATACTGTTTGGAAAAATCGGAAAAGTGCCAAGAGGTCGACAATGTGATGGCAGAGTGATTTGCCGACTTCGTCTTTTTTGAGGTAAACAATTGGTCACTTTTCAACCTGGAAGTGGTTTAGAAATAAGCATTTTTTCGAATGATTGCGAATGAAATATATTCCGAAATATTTTTGTCAGGTTCCTGATGAAAACTGAATGAGTATATGAAAAGCTCAAACATAATTAGGAAAGCATCTACTTCTGTGGGGTGCGAACAGGGTTCTATCGTCCGAATGTCATGATTTTTCTGCCTTTCTTACACTGAAATCAGTATTCACTCCACCAATAACACAGGACAAAATACTTGTTTATCTGAGGCAACCTTGTAGAAACGTCACAATTCTGATCTGTCTACCAAATTATGAAAACTTTTCGAGAGAACATTATCAAAAATCAATGATTCTAGTGATGAATCTATTGACAGCACTTCAATAATGATTAACCGAAAATGTATAGTGCAATTAGCCTCGTTGGTTGAGGCGTACGCCCTCTGAGACGGTCCACTAATTGTCGTTGGTTCGATTCTCATCGAAACCGATTTTTTTGTACTCCTTTCAACGATTGAAATATTATAACTTTTTAGGTACTATTCATTTTCAGAATTTCCGGATGATGTCGTCGGCAAAAATGAAAAATTACTGTATATCTAAAATTGATTATCAATATGATACTTGAGAGTTCTGAAGTATTTACTCAGTCGGAGAAAAATTAACTGTATAACTCGGATTGATATTTGCCACATGGCATGGTGCACTAGGTGGCATTGCAATAGTTATTTAGACCTCATACGTATACTCTCCCGAGAGATAAAACACACGCTTTCGTCGTCCGGGGCCTGGGCTTCGGTCCTCAACCGGAAGAAATAATGAAAGATCTGAAAGAAAGACATGATATCACAGCATTGAAAGTCTTCCGGATGAGGACCGAAAGTCCATTGTATATGATAGTGACGCCGAATAATGTCACGATCAGCTTCTTAAGAAAACATGTCAGAGTAATTCTCAGCACAAGAATAAACTGGGAACTTAGGAAGAATGATCGGGAGATTATTCAGTGTCACCGTTGTCAAGGCTGGGGCCATGCAACCTCGAACTGTGGCCGGGCGCCTCGATGCTTGAAGTGCGCAGAAAGCCATCTTACTGCGGAATGCACGGTTAGTCGGGATACCCCCGCTAAGTGCGCAAACTGTGAAGGTAGGCACCCGGCTAACGCCAAGGTCTGCCCGGTTTACAGTAAGAGGTTAGAGGCATTGCAACGACGTAAAGAGGAAAAGAACGAGCCTCAGCCAAGGCAACGAAAGCAACAACAATATATACCGGCCCCAGAACCGGAGACTAATGTTTGGCAGGAGCGCCAGAATGCTCTTCAGCGCCGACAGGAACCTCAGATTCGCTCGTCGACTTCGGCTGGGGTAGGTTCGCGAGAGCCACTACTGCCAAGACGACATGCGACGCCGCCAGGCACACCACCGTTTCCGGATTCCCATCCTCTGGAGCGGGTAACGGAGGCGCAGGGCGGAGAGAGGCCGGCCAGAAACGTTGGCTTTGTGGAGCTCACTGAGAGATGCGACCGCATCCTACGTAAGTTTAATGTGGCGGAGATGTTTAGGGCGCTCGACGATCTGGAGAAGGTAATGTCAGGTCTGAGAGACAGTGGAGAAAAGCTGAGGGCTTTTCTCCTTTTCTGGGAAAATGTTCAAAGCTACAGCATCTAAATGCCAGTAAAGGCATGTATGCTCAATGTTAACGGAGTTAATAATAAACTCCCTACTATTATTAACTTTGTTAACTATCACGGGGTGGATATCATGTTTCTGTCCGAGACCAAACTCGGGCAGAACCATAGACTCAGCATCAGAGGTTATACCACCATCAGGGTTGACAGGCCGAATGCAATCCGAGGTGGGGGTGTAGCTTTGTTGATAAGAAACAACATCCCCTTCACAAGAGTGCCACAACAGCGAAGCTCCATCGAGCATGTTGGGGTGAAGCTGGTTGATGGCACCACAATTTTTTCAATCTATAACCCACCTGATAACATGTTCACAGTGCATGATTTGGACAATCTGTGTAATGTGAGCCCAAAAGTACTACTGGTGGGGGATTTCAATGCCAGGAGGCGAGAGTGGAATTGCAGTAATCAGCCAAATCTGAACGGCAAAACGCTCTGGGAATATTCGTTGGATAATAATATCAATATTGAACACACAGATGAACCAACGTGCTTTCCCTGGAATGGGGGTACACCGACCACGATAGATTTGATCATAAATAAGAATGTTCGAGATTTGGGTGAGCTGAGCGTTTTGGATGAGCTAAGCTCCGATCATAGGCCAGTGATGTTTAGTTTGAACAGAGAAAACCCTCGAGGTAAAAAGACGAAGTTCGACTACATCACTGCTGATTGGTCGGAGTTTAGAGGCATCCTAAACGAGAAAACGAATATCAAAGCTCAGCTGAATCTCAATGAGATTGATATTTGTACTCGTGAACTAATCTCGAGTATTCAGACCGCCCGGGACAGGTCGATTAAATCGGTCGTGGTTAAGGATGGCAAAGATATACTGCCACCTGATATTGTTGAACTTATCAAAAGAAAAAACCGAGCACGGAAAGAGTGGCAACGCTCGAGAAATCCGGCTCATAAAGATTCGTTACTTCAGTTAGCGAATCTTGTGAATGCCAAAATTAGAGACAACTCTTTGTGGAGGATGGCACGTCGGCTCGACAAGAGGTTCGAACCCATACCTACCATAGAGAGTGGCAATGAGCGTGCGGTTACGGACCCCCAGAAAGCCAGGTTGTTCGTCGATTATTTTCAGAGCGTTCATAGAGCGAGTCCCGATTCTTCTGATAGTCACAGGGAAGCTAGCTGTCAGGCTAGTGAAATCAGGAACATGGCGCCGGCGTCGATCTCTCTACCTATTTATGAGAGATTGATGACGGACCATGAAGAGATTACTGAGACTATCAGAAGAATGCCAAAAAATAAAGCGCCAGGATGCGACAGGGTTGCTGCAATTCTACTACGCAACTTGCCTAGGAAATGTACCGTACAGTTAGTACACATAGTAAATGGCATACTAAAATGGCAGCATTACCCAGATTGTCTAAAACATGCAGAGGTGGTGCCTATTTTAAAGACAGGGAAGGATAAAGCTTCTGTCACTAGCTAAAGACCCATCTCGCTGCTGAGTGCGGTCGCCAAGGTGGTGGATAAATACTGAGCAGGCTGGTTCGAGTCGAGGGAAGGATGAAACTGATCCCCGAGGAGCAATTCGGATTTCCCCGAGGCCGTAATACGGCATCACAGGTGGTCCGGGTTGTTCACGAGGTGAAGCAATCATTCAACCGAGATAAGAACACAGTCATGGTTCTGCTTGACATGGAGAAGGCCTTTGATAAGGTCTGGACGGAGGGATTGGTAGCCAAATTGTGGAGGGCAAACATGCCATTACACATGGTGAAGCTGATAGATAGCTACCTGGTTAATAGGACTATTCGGGTGCGAGTAAACGAAAGTATCTCGCCAGCTCGTCCAATCGAAGCAGGTGTTCCGCAGGGATCTTGTTTATCCCCGCACTTGTATTCTCTATATACGCACGATTTCCCAATGTTCCAGAAAACGAATGTTGCCATATATGCAGATGATACTGCAATATATGCACATTCCTTTTCTAGTGAGGTCGCGAACAAACAAGTTCAGACCCACTTGGATCGGTTAATCGTCCCGTATCTGGAGAAAAACAAGATCCGTCTAAATCCGCAAAAGACGGAGGCGATCAACTTTTCGAGGAAGTTCACGAATGTGAAAATCTTCGGAAATTTGAGAGTGAAAGACAGACGAGTGGATGAACAAGAAAGCGTCAAATACCTGCTGTGATCGATACATTCGATTGGACGAGTTACGAGATATGACAGGAATTGAAACGGTCACTGATCATATTCGAAAATTGGCCAATAAATTCTTCAAGTTTTTCCTCCCGAAGAGCCCTCTAACACGTGGAATCACCGGCATTAGAGCGCATCATGGTCAGCACCTGAAACGTGGCCTGATCTATGAAGCTTTGGATATTTTCCACGAAGCGGATTAAAGTATCCAAGCAACCTGACACCCCTATATTAGGGTGAGAAATCTTTTAAGTCGGTTTTTTCATTGTTTTTCCGACCCGTTGCCTTCGCCAGATCTGACGCGTGACTATCATACTTGTGCCACATTAATTATCTTACGTTCTGACAACGCAACCTGCACATAAGCCCTTGGGCAGGAGGTGCGGTTTCATCCCTGATTGAGCAAAACTTAGCCGAACACAGCTAGAGAAGTGCATAAAATCAGCGCATACAGCTGCCTGACCGACCTCTCTCGGTTCTGTGTTGCTGTAAGGGGGTAAAAGCCGGACGGACACCCACCGAAAGGGGGGTGGACGGTCCGTGGATACGCTTCCCACTCCAGGACTCCATTTTAATATGTTGTCCCGTCCCTGTATGAAGTGTCCGTAAATTTTTAGCATTTTTGTGTGTACTGTATTTTATTTATACATGTGTGCGTTGGATGTTATTTATTTATGTGATGTACTTATACAACTCTGTGTTAGGTTCTAAGTTATATCTGTGAACAGAAAAGGGGAAAAATAAACGTATTGTATTGTATTGTATAGACCTTGTCGATTGCAATATACGCCATCTTGCGGAAACATACCGTTAAAAGGGTACATGACATTTTTGTTTCGCCAATAATAAAACTCGCTCATACAAGTACCGGGGCAGAGTGTGGTACAGTGGTAAAAAGCTGCATCTAGATTTTCGATGGGTACCAGTGAAGGGGAACGCTGCTTTTAAGCGTTGCGGGTTCGAGCCCGCTTCTTATCTTTTCTTTTTTTTGTTTTTTTTTCTCATGAGAATTATGTTAGACCCAACCTGACCTAACCTAACCCAAATGTGAAATAATTATATGTGATGGCAATTATTTTTCAAATTTCAAGTTTTATTTAAATAATAAAGTCAAACACGGAAATCTTTATATTCACGGCGAAGATTTAACATTGAAAATGGAAAAGGTGGAAACTTCTCAACCCTTTGTTTCCGCAACTCGAAGGTGTCATTTGACTCAGCTCGTCGAGTTGGTTCAGAAAAAGTATATACTTATATGGATGTTTCGTCACTTGCGCTAAACAGGATCCCAGCCTAATTGAGTATATGATAAAAACACCCAGGCAACATTTCTCATCACCACTTTTGAATAAGGAAAATAAAACAATGATATATATTTATTATATATATATATATATACATAGAGGGGTCCAACGAAAAGTATGCACCTTTCTTTTCTCCTTTTTTTTGTAACTCAACGCAAAAATGCTCGGACAGATCAATTTTGCTTTTGATGGGGACACATTCCAGATGTATTTTTGTACCTGTGCCTTCAACCCCCTAACGAGGGTGAGTGAAAGGGCACAAAATTCTCTCTCCAATGATACCTAATTTGTTGTATTTACCTGCATAGTTATAAAAAAAGCAAGAACATTTACTCGATATTTTTGGTGTTAATGCAAATGCGGAAAAAACGGCATTTTTATCACTACTACATTCCTCAATTGATCTCGTGCGTTTTTTGGTTCAAAGAACAACAGCAGATAAGTGTACACAAAGAATTCAGGTGAACGTTCAGTGATTCACTTCGGTTGCGTTTGAAATTATTCGAACTTTACTGTAATAGTTTATTCCATTGCTGAACGAGTTGGAATTGTTAACGTTTATTATCAACATAATAGTTGTGCTAGACTTACTGCTCGCCTCTTTCCCGGGAAAAATGTGGATTTTTCCTACGTTGCCAAGTTAGTCCAAAAGCTTGTCGATACCGGTACCAGCTAGCGAGCGAGCAAACGTTTCCTTGTTCGCGTTCAAAAAAGATCGAGAGTAAAGGTGCGTATTCACCAAAAAAGCGAGCACGAGCGAACATTCGTGTATGACACAAACTACAGGAGAGCTATTCCTGCGGCAGAACGACTTTTGCTGTAACCTTAAGATTTCTCGCAACGGGCGACTCATATAGCTCTCTCATGTATGTTTTTAAAATATTTAAACAAGTACGGCCAAGTTCATGAATCAACTCGATAATAATAATGTACTGAAAAGTATTGCAGCATGCAGCAAAACGCAAGCGATCGAAGCGCGAGCAGTTTTGACGATTAAATCCCGTCCACACTGAACAAGCACGAACAAGTATTTTCTTTGATGTACCGCCTTCCTCTCGATCTTTTTTGAACGCGAACAAGCAAACGTTCGCTCGCTCGCTAGCTGGTACTCACCAGACGATTATTGATGCAGAATGCTCGCTCGCTCTTGTTCGCTCGTGCTCGCTTTTTTGGTGAATACGCACCTGAAGGCGGTACATCAAAGAAAATACTTGTTCGTGCTTGTTCAGTGTGGACGGGATTCAATCGTCAAAACTGCTCGCGCTTCGATCGCTTGCGTTTTGCTGCATGCTGCAATACTTTTCAGTAGGTACATTATTATTATCAGGTTGGTTCATGAACTTGGCCGTACTCGTTTAGATATTTTTAAAACATACATAGCTATATGAGTCGCCCGTTGCGAGAAAACTTAAAGTTACAGCAAGTCGTTCTGCCGGAATAGCTCTCCTGTAGTTGGTGTCATATTTCATTATTTTTGGTTCCATCAGTTCTAGCAGAGTTTTGAAATCTTCAGGGGACATTCGGCAAAAAATCTGGAACATTCCGTAATCCTGTTCTAAATCTCGCAATAGGCTACTACCACTATGAATATGTCGGTGTTTAAATACAGTTGCTTGCCAAAATCGTTTCTTCTTCTTTTTTCTTTTTCAATAATGTCAATACAACGAAAGCAGCACTAGCTAACAATAATTTTTCATGGTCAGCAATATTTACCGCGCTCGCACTGCTCGCACAAAGGCACAAAGTAGATGGATCAACTCCAAACACGAATGTTCGCTCGTGCTCGCTTTTTTGGTGAATACGCACCGTAATGTGAAACACCAGCCAGAAATGAAGCAGTGGAAGTCGCTGTTTCGGGACATGTTGAATTGGATCATACTCAAAGTACCCGTCAGCTTGCTTCAGCCTCAGGTGTCTCCCGTTCGTCCATAATACGGATATTAAAAGCCTATAAATTTCATCCGTACAAAATTAAATTAGTACAGGAACTCAATGAAGATGATCCTGATAGACGGCTGCAATTATGTGAACAACTGAGCCAGCTACTAATTGATGATCCGCACCTATCATTCAACACGTGCTTTTCCGATGAGTGTAAATTTTTTTCAAACGGAGCTGTGAATAGGCATAATTGCCGTTACTGGGATGACAGTAACCCACACTTATTCCGAGAGGTCCATACCCAGAACCCTCAAAGATTCAATGTCTGGTGTGGCATATTAGGCAGTCATATCGTAGGGCCACTTTTTATTCCTGGGAATTTAACTGGTGAGGTTTACCTGAACATGCTTGAAGATACAATTGATCCTCTCATAACAGAAATGATGGAAAATGACTAACATCGGCTTCATTTTCAGCAAGATGGAGCACCTCCTCACTATGTTGCTCCGGTAAGAGAGTTTTTAGATGATCGGTTTCCCGGACGGTGGATTGGAAGGAGAGGCCCCATCGAATGACCTGCCAGGTCACCTGATTTATCGCCTTTGGACTTTTTCCTTTGGGGACACTTGAAAAATAAATGTTTTGTTACGCAGCCCGAGTCCATAGAAGATCTTCGCCAACGAACTACAGCAGAGTGCAGACGTATAACACCTGATATGCTACAGAATGTTAGGAATAGATTTGAACGAAATCTGTATCATTGTATGGAAGCAAATGGGTCACATTTTCAGCACTTGCTGAAGTAGGGTTCTACTGATTCAATTACACATTTCTAAGTACTAGGTTGTATTTGTTTTTCTTCATAATACCTACATCTTTGAATGAAATACAACAAATTGGGTATCATTGGAAAGAGAATTTTGTGCCCTTTCAAATGATATATCACTCGACCTCACTTTCCTTTTGAAATTTTAGGGTTGTTACTCACCCTCGCTAGGGGGTTGAAGGCACAGGTAGAATGATACATCTAAAATGTGTCCACATCAAAAGTAAAATTGACCTGTCCGAGCATTTTTGCGTTTAGTTACAAAAAAGGAGAAAAGCAAGGTGCATACTTTTCGTTGGACCACTCTGTAGATCTCGATCTCGAACTATTTTGATAAATATGAAAGCTATATTTGTTTTCACATAGTCATATCTACAGGCGAATTCAATTCATCAGATTGAAAAATATCTTCAGTCACACACATAATATGTGAGCTACCAAACATGAAAACTGTTTTAAGGTCTTCAAAACATAATACCTCTCCGAGTTCATTTATTCGAGATAATTGCTTGAAAATATGTATAAAAATAACCTGAGCCATTAAACTTTCAAGGTATTCGACATATTCTTTGTCCGTCTTTTGTTTTAATGCAAACCTGTAAAAGTGCAGACGAGTTACCAGCTGAAAACAGGTATCATTTTCTGAGGTCGTTTTTTCAATGAATATATTCTTCCAAGAAAAGTAAAGAATAGAGAAATTCATACAGTTACTTCAATATTTTGTAGACTCAGTGAGAATTTTCTGGAGTAGCATCTATAGTAGAATAGAAAATAATCGTGTTCTCAAAACATCGACCCATAGAACATTGTGTAATATCTATTTGAGATCTCAACAGTAATGAATTACTCGTAGTTGAGTTCAACTCTTTCTTTTTTTTTATTTATATTATCCCTTCGTTTAACACTCTTACGAGTGCGTCCATGAGGTATTGTGGGGGCAAGGGTCGGCCAATCATCTTGGGTGCCGAAGCGCTCTGAGGCGTTTGACTGATTTTCACGATGGCGCATTTGATGTGAATTCGATCAAGACGATTGTTGTTTAGGCGACCCATTATTGCCTATCGCACATCGCAGCGAGCCAGCTAGAAAAATTCTTCTTCGACGACGCGACGGTTTGAACCAACCGGGAAATACCCTCATCGAATATACGACAACGCCGTAGACCGCTAGATCATTGGCCGTCTGTAGGAAACAATCGATTAGAGGTTGGTACATTTTATTTTTAAGAAAGCAAATATGTGGGAAAAAATATGATCGTAAGTATAAGATATTATGGGAATGGGGAGATAGGTGATTTACATAGAAGGCACAATTGAAATAATTCCAAATGAATCAAATTATGTTCAAAAAAAGCATTTATTGGATTTTCGGCAGTTATACAAATATTCTTTATCTACAACCGTACTCTCATAATACACTTATATGCCCACAACCCGTTTTATAATGAAATCCATTACGATGCCTACAGATTTTCAACCAATAGAAACCCATTATTTTTCGATCAAGCATGATGTGCAAGCTTTGCAGTTTGACGTTTGTCAAGTCAAAATCAGTAGGTATTGAATATTTGAAGAATTTAGTCAATTTTCGATAATCATATGAAAATGTCTTATAGCAGTGATATAGAAGAATTACCAGCGACTCCTCCACAGATGTCTCAGACAAGAAAAATTTACAATCGAAAGGATTATGTTTTTCATTTGACAATTGCAAGACATATATCTTTATTTTCTACCAAGTCAAAGGAGCTCTCATGGCCGAGTGGTCAATGGCGCCGGCAGTGATCAGAAACGTCCGGGTTCAATTCCTGACCTCGGCAGAGTTTTTTTCTTTTTCGTTTCTCATTGATGTTTTTGCCTTGGTTATACCATTAATTATAATTTTGTAGAATTTTTCAAAGAAATACCATTGATTACCTACTATTATTGTGTTCAATATAAATACCTACCTAATAATATGATATTTTTAGTTCTTCATTATTTATTGGGTGTAGATAAAATAGCGTATGCAACCATCATTACACGATCGTTGCATAATATACTATTCTTTTTCAATAATGCTGACTTTTCCTTTATTTTTGAAATGCATGGTACAACGATATGTTTTGAATTAGAAAGCAAGCTATAAACGGTAAACGGAAAGTAAATGAAAATGTATTTAGTGTCGCCAATGTCTCCGCTAGATCTTATGATAGTTATCGATTCGCAAGTCTTGTGTCTCGGCATTTAGATTCGAACAATGCAATGACAGAATGCGGCACATGCAATGTTTGCTAATAACGCCACGTTGATAATTTAAAAGTTGTAATAAAAAATCTAAATGAAAGAAAGTGAACAAGACGTCCTTGGCTGGCAGACTACATCACACCGATCGAAAATACAGAACCGTGTTTGAGAAACCCAGAGATAGATATATGCTCTGAACAGGGTGAAGCAATTAGGTTATTTATCATTTGATTACGGTTGAAGAATGAATGCTTTTGTATGCAGTATTTTCGAATATTCACCAATATATGGAACAGAATTTCAATAATCTGATTGATGCAAAAAAACTCGAGAATATTCGAAGCCTGAGTAAAAAGTCAAAAATTTTGTCGAGGAATTATTTAAGTCAACTTATCGTCCACAGAATTATTGTATATAAATGAAATAATGTATTACACCTGCGTCTAGAATTGTTCGAAAAGTGACCAAGGCTCACAATACTTATGTCTCATTAGGCCCATTGTCCTTTCTTCGCCCTAGGGTGGGTACCTCACCTAGGAGTCATCCAGTCCCACCGTTTTGAGGTAGTCGATAATCTCACTAAGGAATATCGTCCTTAGTCCTTTTATCATCCGAGTCAAGTCTATATTCATCGAACATGGATTTTTTATTGATGATAATGCAGGATAGTCATGCAAATCATGTTCTTAGTTTTCATCCTCCTGTTTACAATCCCAGAGGAGTGCTGAGTTGGTCACCCTTTTTGTGACATCCATAGTTGAACGGAGGTTTTCCCAGGACATTAACAGTCTGTCTGTTTTCTGTCTGTTTCTGTCGTGTCCCACCTATTTTTTCAAAGTTACGTTGCTATCAGTTTGGACCTGCACAGTTTTACCATCCATACCTCTTTTGGCTATTTCTTCTGCATCTATTGTTATTTCACTGATCTCGTTTCGGAGTACATTAAAAATTTTTACAGGACTCATTTAAAATTCAGAGAAAACTCCACATCCTTAGCCTTCATTTGTTTAAGATCCATCTTTAAAGATGTCATAGACACTTTTCACGTTTGGGTCTGCTCCACCGTTCTGGATAATTTTGTAGGTCTTCAATCTATCAGCGGTGACTTATTACGCCTTCCCCGCAGTCAGGTTGATGCCATGGTTATCATAGATAACTCCCTGACAAATATATAAATGGAAATGAGATAGAGCATAACCTCCAGTAATGCAGAGATATTCTGTTTTCTGAATCTGGTCTTTTGATAGGTATTCGAGATCCAGATGACAGTGTGTGATCAGTGCAGATGTGTTGAGCAATGGTCCTACGATATAGCTAATGGTATTTTCACTTCCTTTTCGAGAAGTTTTCTCTCGAATCTTCCCATACAGCACACGATATCTTATGGACGTCCAAATCATGTTCAGTTCATGTCGGAATATCCTTGGCCCAATTTTGGATATCCATAGGATATCAAATTTTTGGATATCCAAAGTATTCCCAAAAAAAATATCCACTGGATATACCAAAGGGATATTCTTTCGGATATCCAAGAAGGATATCTAATGGACATCCATTTCGTACATTTTTTGTATAAATAATGGCACCCTACCAACTGCCACTCACATGGACATTCCTGCTAGCAGCAACGCATGAAAGTTGAAATATTTCAACCATATCCTTCCAAATAATATTTGAAACCAGCGTCAACAGAAGACCGCAGCAAAACCGCTGCATTGTGAATACACACCTCAACTCGGTTTTCTGTTTTCCAACCATCTATGGCGTCTGTCGAATGTCGTAATTTTGAGAGTCGTTTGGGTCTTGGCTTGGCGTCTCTTTAGTCTCTTATTCAGCATCACTTTTTCTTGTTGCAGCCATGCTGGCGCTCTCCTTTCTTTTTTAACCCCCGCACTTACACCAAACAGCTCTCGAACCCTAGTGGCGAAGCCTAATTTACTGGCGTAACCTAACCAGGTTGAAATAATTGATATCAAATATTAAATACACATCACAACGCTTTCTTGGATAACTGAATGGAAGTGGCCGTTACTTGATGAAATTTGATATTGAACAAATAATATACAGTTGCCTGTAAGATTTTCATATATGAGGGTTAACTAACGTGTTTCGCTATACAATAGCTCCCTGTTACATTTCGAATCAATAAGATTAACAGTCCGACGTCCCATCCTTATTAGTACAATTTCCTGGAAAGACCATATTCAACAGAGGCGAATTATTCATTTCCGTCTGATCATTCATTAGGGGCTGTGAATGTTTACACTTATTGATTTCCAAACTCTCCAAGAGATTGAGTATCAAACCCTTCCCTTGGAAATGAACGATTCCAAATTCGTGGTCGAACTCATGTCCCTCTATAATGAGGGGAGATGCATACGTTGGATTTGTCTTACCATTTTGGAAACTACTTCTGTGTTTTTTCAAGCGTGTATCAAATGTTCTTACCGTTTGACCGACATAAAACATAGGACATGAACCACAAAATAATCATTAAACTCCAGATCTATCTGATACTGAACTTATATCTTTGTTGTTTCTGATATAAGAGCTCAAATTACTCTTTCTTTCATATGCAACCTTCATATCTTTCTGTTTCAAGAAATCAGGAATTTTTTTACTCGGTTTGATGGTGAAAACCTCATTTTCTACATAAAACCTGGACGTGCATTACGCATCCTTAGAGAGTGATGAGTGATATAATCAATCATCAATAGTAACGGACTACTTTTTTCGTAATTGATTCTAGAGTCGAATAAAATTTGAGGAGATTTATTATTGATAGCAGTATCTTTGGTGAACAGACAAATGAAGTCTGCTTTGTCTTGTTCAGTTATTAGGTGAGGGCAGTAATTGGCTAGGACGAAATGGAAGTCGAAATGCCGAAAATTTCGGAAGAAACCAAACGGCTAAAAAAACCCGTGAATACCATCTTGCATAATCAAAGATCCGTGGATCCATCTATCTCTACATAACAAACAGGTTATTACCCATAAAAGCATCCACTAACACAACCAATAACAGAGCCAATATGCATGTCTAAACAAGTACAGAGGTACACCTGATTACATCTTGAGTATGATGATGATGTGACTAACGGTAGGGTTTGTAATTGTTGTTTCACCTTTTATTGCTCTTCTAGGTACCCACAATACTCCCTCAATATTTTCTTTCTAACCCTGCACCTCTATTTCAACCTATCTGTATCAGTTTACAATTTACCCACCCGCTCTCTTACTAGTGTGGTAATTGCTGAAAGGGTATCATTTTTGTCACTGTCACCAGACGTGGATTTCTCCACGTCAAATTTTGGATGTTAAGGCAATTTCCGAAAGGAACATGAATTCGGCCCTTTGCACGAAGAAAGGGTCTTTAGTGAGAAATCTAGGGTTTAATTTCTGCTTCCTCGTATACTCTGAAATCTGAAAATAGGGCGGCTTGTAGGAAATGAAATCATCTGATAACTTTAAGCAATATTATAGCAATGAAATGAAAATAGGAACTTACAAAATAGATCAGAAAAAAAATATGCTGTGAAAACAATTCATGACAAAAAAAAATGGCATGTACCGTACTATTTGGTTTAATCAAAATATTGAAAAATGAACTGAGACCGGAAATGGTCTTCTTTATGCATAAGAATAATGAAAGTTCCACAAACAGGAAAAATGTGTACTCAGAACACAAAAATCTGATGTACTTATATCAATAAATGTCTCTAAATTTGCCCTACTGGCAAAATGTATATTATAGGCCGCCCTACGGCCCATCCCAATAGCTACTCCATGTCAAATAGAGTCAGAAAGATTTCTCAACTTGTGATTCAAACAACAGATATAAAATCAATGATGGCTTTCTCTTCCCAAAAGTGAATAAAATGGTTATTTACGTTAACACACATGTAAATTGACATACCAAGTCTTCTGTCTATCTTGCATGGCTGTTTCCAATCCATTCTATAGATTTTTTGGTATTCCAAGATATGGCACTTTGCACACGAATCAATTTGACATTATTTATTTTCCCGAAATTTTCCGACCGTAATTAGATTCTCATAATGAAACGCGCCCCCATAATTTTGGTAGGGGACAAACCTGAAAAGGCCGCCCCCTCGCGTTCGCGAGTTTGTTTCTTAACCGTATCTCCAGATCAACTACCTAAGAGCGACTTTTTCTCGTCCACTCTGATTTTTGCATATTTTGCAAAAATCGCAATTCTTTCACGCTGGATGAATATAACCATTCGTCGGACTGATCCCACGCGAAGGCGATATTTTGTCTATCAAGAGGTTTACACATTGACATCTCATATCACGTCTAGACTGAAACAAAGACTTCTTTCATTGCGTGTTTCGTGAGAGTAATTCTCATATGAATTTTGATACATTGTATATGAAGCTTTCATATACAGGGTGCGAATATTTATAATGAGTTCACTTAAAAATGCTCAGCATTACAATGAAATACATGAAATAGGGAAGAATTAGTAAGGATTCTCATTCATAGTTATTATCGAGTCATTAGGAAATGAAAATGTTTTTAAAGTTTCTTGAAGGAATATGAGGATATGGAAAAAATGTTTACATCATTGCAACATTTGTTGAAAGAATCACACATTCTAGTAAATGCAGAATTTTTTCCTAAATTCGTTCTATAATTGGGGCACGAAAATAATTGTCTCTTTCTGGTGTCCCTTTGAGGAACATAATAAGATATCATTGACACTAATTTTGGTGAGTCATAACAGTTTGTTACAATTTTGTACATGATGAGTGAGTCACTGATAATTCTTTGTTGTTCGAGAAGTTGTATCTTTTAGTGGGTACGAATTTCATTATACCTGTAGTTACATATATATTTGTTATTTCGAAATGGAGAAATCTCACAAATATATTCTGAAGCCTTTCTAATCACACTTTATATATGTTATAATATGGGTTCCATATGACACTAGCAAAATTTAATTTACTGTAGACAAAGGAGTAGTAATCTGTTATCATTGCCAGTTCATTATTGAAGTCCTTACACATTCTGCAGAAGAAATCAATAATCAATACTGCCTAAAGTAACGGTCTTTCGGATGAATAGTCAAGAATTATTTGTCACTCCAGCCAAATCCCTAAACATGGCCATAGTTCCTGCATCGTAACTCGGTTAGCTATGAGGCACTGAACTTATAGCTGCAATCATCCGAAATGTCTGTGTGATACAAAAAAGTTTCAATGTGCCACCCGTTTATTTTGGTCATAGAGCATACCACGAGCCGATAATAATAGTCATTATTGTAGTATAATTAACTCTATTTACAACTGATTCATTTATCATGAATAAATGATTCTTCAGTTTGATTCATCTCAATACAAATACACAAACACTACCTACGCGTTTGACACTGACACTTTGGAGTTTGGTTATATCGTTACCATGGTAATATTATATTCGAGAAATTTTCTGATTGGACTACGAGAGGAAATAAAACTATTATTAATAATCCCTCGCCATTATTCCCTAAGGGAATGAATATGTGGCATTATAGTGTAGAAACCATAAGTATAAAACTTGTATTATGTAATTAATTATTATTATTATCAGAATTCTTTTCGTGAGATTCGAATTATTCGAGTAAATCGCGTAAAAACATCCGAAAACTTGCAATTTTGTCAAAAAGTTTTCAATTGCCCATTGTCAACTTATTCATATCTCACATTTTCACCTTCGTAAGGAGTTGAAACAACCCTAAAAAAATGTATGATAGTACCCAAAAAAAATTGTGAATGTTCTGAAATTTCATCAATTGTTTGTTGAAAAACATGATCCAGAATGTTTAACTAAAATATCCAGACTGCCTCATGTTTCAAGCGCTTATGTGATTCCACCAGATACAATTTTCAAATAACAAAACTGGAAGTGACTCTTAAGGTTTAATTGTGGTAGAAAGGTATCAAATTGAAACCTGAACAATTCTGTCCAAGAATTTACAGAAGATATAAATGAATTTCATGAGTTTTTCCATTTACAAGACAATTGAAGAGAGTCTTTCATTGATCAATCACGGAAATACAATTGTAACGACTAATTTCAATGATATCAATTATTAGAAAAAAACAAATGCCGTTAACAGTCGCACTGTATGTAAATTCCGATATCCATTTTTATCCATACTCATTCAATAATTGTAAAAAACCCTGAATATGCATTATAGGCGATGAAATTCAAATTCGGTCCATTAATTATGATGGCACTTCTGATGACTCTTACATAACAGTATTTAAACATTTGACCATCGATGATGACTACAAATATTGCATGCTAGATTTTGTAACATCTTGTGGGTAGGTACAAAATTAGCATAATGCACTTTCTCTGCAACAATCCGCGAAACGCGTCTCAGTTTGAACAAAAAAAATGTAACAGGCCTCGGACAATCCGACTGAACAAACCATCTTACACTAATTCTTTCACACACTTGATTGAATGAAATTACAGAAGATTTATTTTTTCATAACATAGTTCCTTGTTTCGAAATTCGGTAAAAAACAAATTTCTCTCTCAATTATTTGATTATTTCATGTAAATTATTGATTATTGTTTGTTCTGTGTGAAGAAACAACTAATGTAATCGCTTTGTTGACGTCAAGTGAACTTACATAACCATAGTCTATGGCAATGTATTAAAAAATAGTGAAGTTTCTGAAAAATACATTCATCTCTCTTATTTCATAGACCAGACGAACTTTTTCTGTCACCAAGTTGTGATTACAGGGGAAAAGAATTTTGTTTCAATTCGGCCTGCTGGATAACACATCTCTTTTTTGTAGAAACTTCATTTTTATTTACTCATGGTCTACTGCGTCCACGTTGCTGAATGCAAAGATTATTATAAAAAGTAACGAACGAAAGTCTTTTTGTTTATATTCTCCATTGGAACATCTGATTCATAAGTTATTCAGTTGTTATATTGACATTCAAGATAAATTACCTCAATGACGTTTCAGAAATATTGTGGAAATGCAGCATTTCACTGTTCTATGAGCAACAAGGACACGTTGATTAGTTCAGCTTTTCGAATGTACCGGAGAACGTACAGACTTTGTGTCACAGTTTGAACATATGCTTTTAATAGTAAACCCCCAGCTCCAGGGTCCGTATCAACGAAGTCAAAAACTCCATGATTATTTTTTTTCCTCCGTAGTTTTTTGAGTTGTCAACCTACCTACCGCAATCTGAGAAAAATAAGAATAATTATTGGAAACCGTACAAGTGTAGAAGGCAGATTTCTCATCTTCCGCGACAAAGTTGCTGCGTTAATTAAAAACATTGAAACATGTCCTATTATTCAGCAATTTCTCGTATAACTCAAGTTTGACAATCAAAAAAATACAAGAACTAATATTTATACATATTCTTATCGTTGGGGAAAAACGAATCTGCTTGCGTTTTCCAACCTCGTTCACAAATCTCTTCTCTGTTCGTTTATCAAAATCTGTTAGAAATCTGAGATTTGACATAACATTTAGTCTTCCAAGAGGGTTGGCCATATGCGATTTAAATCAAATGAATCAGTTGAGATGCCACTATCTTCAGATATCACAGTAGAATGGAATGCCACTCGAATGATGGCAAGGGAGAGAGAGAGCAATAGCAAAAACGAAAATTGAAAAAATCTGCTTTTATCATGCTGTATGAGGTTAGTTGCACCTCAACGAGTTCATCAATTCAAATGGCACCTATCTACCTACCCCTCTTGGAAGACAAATTGTTATATCAAGTCTCATCAGTCAGATCATTGCCAGATTTTGGTGAATGAACATAGAAGAGAAAGGTTTTTGGATAAGTTTCGAAAACAGATTTGTTTCCGGAACGTAAACAGCCATCAGTATTTTTGTATAGTAGTTTTCACAATAAATGGTATTGACTGAAGGATTATAATAAAATAAAACCAATTAGACCCTTAAGTTGTAAAATCCGAGATGCATATCATAAATGTAAAAGGACCGGATTCAGGTAATTTTGTTTCTCAGAGAGGGATTGTAGAGGATTACAGCTTACACTTCTTGTTCATTTTAGTCTTTGTATTTCATTGGAAGTGTTCACTTGTGTTACGGCGTGCAATAATTTTATAACATTTATTTGTTATTACAGACATTAATAGCGAATATTTTATACCCCAACGTACAGAATAGGCAGTATGTGGCGTCCGTGGATAAAAAGTAATAGTGCTTCTTCCAGTGGTTCGTTAAAGAAGAATCACTTATCTTGTGACGCGAGAATCATTATAAAAAATGTGTATAGTTCCTTACTTCAGCAAGGATATAACGCGGGTGCTGCAGCAAAAGTAACCAGTAATTTGACGAAGGTGCCTCTTACTTTAGTTAGACGAATTGTTGAAAATTCCATGGAATCAAGAAAAAAGCGTAAAGATTCCGGTGTCACAAAAAGTCTAGACGACTGGGAAAAAGATTTGATGAGGCGAAAAATCTACACTATGTACGATGAGAAGCGTGTCCCTACAATCAAAAGTCTGAAACAGCGGCTCTTCAATGACGAAACTCACATCAACTGTGGCCTCACTACTCTTTGGCGAGCTCTGTCTGCAATGGGCTTTAAATATCGCAAAATTGACAAGAAACAAGTAATACGTCCACACGTTTAATAAACTGGCGTTCTGAATATATAACGTCAATAAGAAAATACCGGTCTGAAAATCGGCCAATACTCTACCTCGACGAGACGTGGTTTGACACGCATGACACCCCTTCCAAAGGATGGTCTGATTCCTCTGATGAGTGTAAAACAGAAGCACCATCAAATAAAGGGAAGAGAATCACAATATTACACGCATGATCAGAAAATGGTTGGATCCCAAACGCTACGTGGCTTTTTGCTAAAAATATTAACGACTCTTGTGTTGATTATCACGAAGATACGACAGCAGAGCTTTTTGAAGATTGGTTTAAAAATTGTCTGTTACCCAACATTCCGCCAAACAGCGTTATAGTGCAAGCGCTGCGAAACATTCCGTATGCAAAAACCGATGACCTCATTCTGATTGATGATTTGAGTTAAGAAAGACTTGATTAATGATATTGTGGAGGTTGCCGGACGGAATTATGGTCCAGTTTTTTTTTTCGGTCCTATAATAGTTTTCGCTTCCATCGCTGTAGCTGCGAAAAAAAAATTGTTATTGACTATTAACACCTGGTTTAGGTAAGGTATGGAGAAAAACGGCATGATCTAATTCAATACAAATTCAATAGAAAAAGTGGTTTACCTATTAATAAGTAGTGAAAAATTCATTCAGGTAAGTTTTGACAATTATTGCCGATGCATTTGCAAAGAAAAATACAATTGATTTCGCTTTTTCTACAAGTGCAAAATATTGTCAGGCATTCAGCATTATATTTGCAAAGCCTGATCGAAGAATTTGTCAAAGGTGGTTTTGCCATTTGCACCGGGTACAACTTTCCATCTCGTCTTTCATAACCGAATTGCAGTAAGTTCGGAGGCCCATGTATTGCAGCCCTTAAGCAATGTGAATACAAAACATCAAAAGTTCTAATAACTTCAGATACATTTGAATTGAATCCCAGCTTAAAAGAGTTTTTTTGGCCGATCCCTCAAACCAAATCCCTCAAAAACAACTATTCGATAGCTTATGCCAAAAGTGGATGTTGAGTACGAAAACATCGGAATCTGCACAATTTATAAAAACTTGTTCAATTCCTCCACGAACAGCAACAAAAATATGGCTGAAAATCCTTCAATCTGCTTCTAGGTGATTGGACTTTCAAATCTAACAATTCAGAAGACCTATTACCTTGGAGCTTGAAGATTTTTTGGAGTCTTTATATCCACCGGTAATGGTCAGCTGGGATTTTGGTTGAAGGACTTGATATAAATATTTGTAGTCAGTTTCAGTTGTTAGTTTCGGTTTAGCAGGGTCTGAGGTGTTCTTTCTTTTAAATGATTTTTTCAACGTCGGCCTGTTTCCCCTACCAAGGCCAATCATCGACTCCGGTGACCACATTTCCCCCAACCGGAAATTTTGCCGAACACTCTGGTATTCCAACCAGAGGTAGGGATCCTTTACGAGTCCAACAACCATGGACTCAGGACCGCCGGCTTTACGCCTCCTCCGAAGGACAGCAATTCCTCAATATATTTTGTGTTCATTGATATATTGCCTGCGAGCTATGATATAATACTTTGTTGCAGTTTTATGAGCTTCCGACGAGGTCTTTCCCTGCTGCTTAGCTTCAGATATCGAATGACTAGTCAACATGGAGAGCTAGGCCATGCCCGTAAAGTATTCTTTTCATCATTCTTTTGTTGATTAACTATCATGATTGTAACGGTCATAGAATCTTCGCCACTTAATGTTCCCTTGAAAGTCATTGTCACAGTGTCTAAGATTTTTCAACAGTGTAGGATATGTTTCGATTTAGTTAGGTAGGTGGTGAATGAATTCGGCTAGAGCTGTATGTTGCGGTGTCTTTCTGTTCGTTACACTGATATATATCACTAAATACCGCTAATGCTTCATGGAGTGTATTGCCTGACAATTTTAGATTTTGACTGCTAAATGAGGCTTGTATGAAGAAAGTCTTCCATTTCGGCGTGAATGTGCATTTCTTCGCGGCATCTTCTATGAGAATTTCATCACACAACTTGTCCTTTGGTATAAGTTCAGTAGTGGATAGTTCCTTCCGTAGTTTCTTAGCACACATGACGATTTTGCTACAGTCTAGCCGACGTACACGTTCAGCTATTTCCTTAATGAACTTCCTTCCATGGAAACCAAAGAAGATTGCTTCCTCTCAGTAAGATATGAGAATAAAACCCTGTCACCAAATTTATCGATCAGCAACACTTTGAAATCACGATTAGAACTACATCCTCTACTTCAGCGAGTACAGTCATGCGTTGAGCCAAGTATGTCAATTCAAAAGCGGTCGTCGAAACACCGTCTTTTATATCCGCCATTAATTTGTCAAAAGCAGCCAGTAACTGTTTTTGTGATATTTGTTGTTGGTCGACCTCTTTCGTTACTAGAAGATATTGGTAATGAAACGTAATTTCTTAAACACGACGTATGATTATCATATTGAAAGTTTCTGCAAACAAATCTTCCGGTGTTTCGTATAACAAATTTTTGTGAAAATTTCATAGTATTATCGACGCATTGAAAAACAGCAAAGCTTCTGAAATTTCAGTTAAAAGATGCCTTATTTTATTTTGGTTTTCGTCGTATACCACAAGTGGAACATCATGAGTCACTCGACGAATCGCTGTTGCTTCTTTTTGATTTGCAGGTCAGTTGATGATCCAGCTGCGCCCTGTGTTGTTGATGAAGCTCTTTCTTCCAGCGCTCTATGTAGTGACGACGACGAATTTTTTCTTCGCTGATATAGCTGGCCATGCAACTTTTATACCACGAGAAGTGTCCTTCATCAGCATTCGGATCGAACAACTTCTCAAATTTGTCTGAAATTTCGTCTTTGCGTCGACCTGCTGCATTCGAATAGTTTCTTTTGATTCATTCACCAGTTCAGCATGATTTTTCGTTCGCCTTTTTTTTATTTTTTAATTATAGCGATATTTATTCACTTTAAAAAAAGTTATCACAAAATTCGAAGCACTGCTATTTTATAATTATGGAAAATGTATCTGTTATAATAATGAATGAAGTTCAGCTATAACTGAAGTCACAAAAACTGTTGAGAAAAGCGCGGCCCGCTCCAAAACTCGAGAGAAGGTATGTGACGCTGGGAAGGAGATTTATAATAAAACTGACAACGGTCTATTCTGGCAACTTTCAGTTCCAGGTTTGAAAGGATCTTGCAAAAACATTCTAGTCGAGAAATAGCGGTCAATGGTTTTTGCATTCTATACAACATTTTTTTTCACAACTACAGCGGTGGAATCGAAAACTCCTATTATAGGGCCGAAAAAAAAAAACTGGACCATAATTCCATCCGGCAACCTCCGAATTATTATTCATCAAGTCTTCCTCAACTCAAATCATCAATCAGAATGAGGTCATCGGTTTTTTCAAACGGAATGTTTCGCAGCGCCCGCTCTATTATAGTAATGGACAACGCAAGCTATCATAGTCGACAATTGCAAAAAAGTCCTGGCTCAAAGAATACGAAATTGGAGATTTAAAACTTCATGGCTGCAAATGACATATATTTTGAGGAGAATTATACAAAAAAATAACTGATACAATTGCAGAAGAATTGGGACATACAGTGTTACGACTACCTCCCTACTACTGCGTGTTCAATCCCATAGAGCTTATGTGGCACCAACTTAAATCGAGCGTGCGCGGACAAAATACTTCTCCGACTTTAAGTGGTAGTGTGGTAGAATTAATTGGGAACTGTATGAATGACATTCCTACCGAGAGTTGGAAAAGTTCTGTTAGTCATGTTATGAATGTTGAAAACTCGTACCTTTCTGTAAAATCAATTGCGTCAATTATAATTAATTTAGATGAGGATAGCGATAGCGACACTGAACTAAATATAGAATAGAATTGTAACATTTAAATGAATTACTTGTATATCTCCTACATTATGCAAAATTCAAATTTCTTAAGTTCGACCCTGTAGCACATTTGCATCTTTTACCAGATGATTTTCTACACAAAGGGATTAAATCGGGTAGTTTATTGCAGTTAATAAGCCAATACCATTTACTGTGGAAAATTCTGTTATTTACTTGTTAGTTTTGTCATTTTTTTTTACATTTTCCTACATTTTTATGTGATTTTTAGACGTAAGCCAAACATGACATGCTACAAACATATTTTATTATGTAACGTAGTCAAATAAAATATTCTATTCTATTCTATTCTATTAGGTTTTTCATTCTTTTTTGATAGTCAAATTGGAGTTATACGAGAAAATGATGACTGATAGGACGTGTTTCATTCAGAAAGAACTGTTTTTAATAAGCACAGCAAATTTTAGGGGATTAGAAATCTCCCCTTCTACACTTGCAAAGTTTCCAATGTTAATTCTTATTTTGTCAAATTGTGGTAGGTTAACAATCCAAAAAACTACGAAGGAAGAACATTTCTCCATCTCGAAATAATGATTTCCAAATAGTATCCAAAATTCATATTTCAAATGAATTCAAAGTATTCAACTGGTTGAAAATCCATAATCGTAGAATTCCATACTTAGCTCGGTTAGCTCCACCGTATGCACATAGGGAATTAACTTACAGGGCTGATGTTCATAATTTGAATATAAGACTAAAATACTTTACTCGACGTGCGCAAATCAGGCACCTACATGGAAAGCACTTCTTCATTCCTCTATAATGTGGCCGTTTGTCATCAAGGCAGAAAATCAAACCTAGATATCTGAATACACATTATGGAATATGGTAATGGTGCAATAATGATCCTGCTAGTTGACTTTGCTTTCTTTTCTTTCCGTTTCCTGCTTCTTTATCTACACTCTCTCTCTTTTTCCTATCATTTTCGTGATCATGCCACTTTTTCTTTAAAATTTTCTTTCGGTATCGAAACGTTATTAATTTGGCATTACTGAAAAAAACTGGACTCGGTCACAACTGAACAAATTCGAGTCAATTATCCATTAATATTTGGGTGAAAATTATGCATTGTATTTTTATGGATAATGAACGTGTTCGAATTATCAATTCGCAAAAACAAAATTCAATTTCGACTGAAAAGTAAAAATCTATTTTTCAGATGCTCGAATTTGCATTTGTCTTATGAAACGACACGGACACTAGTTCATGGTACAATAAATAAATTAATGATCACGCCAAACGAGGTTATCGAAAGCTCTAACGCTAAATCATCATCCGTAATAGTCAAAAATATATTTTTTTAGGTACATCACTACTCGCTTACTCATGAATAAACAACCGTTCGCAAGGCAGTAAAAGTCATTCCCATTTTCATTTTTCAAAGGTCACACTCAGACACTGCTATAATTGTAACCTTGTCAGTTATTGAAAATAAATGGGAGAGTACTTAGCTTGGTAAAAGGCATTCCTCTTCATCTTCTGTCCCTCCGTATAAGCGAGACAGATGTATACAGGGTGAAAAGAATCTTGAGCTGTGAATACGATGAGAGATTGTTTGTTTACTTTCGTCAAAGATGAAGCTGTACCTTATAATATGCTCAGAGACTGTATCGACATTGAAATTATATAAAATAAAAAGGCATTAAAATACAAAACATAAACAATAATAAAACTAAACAATAAAACTCCGGATAGATGAGTTGGGACTAATGAAGAAAAAATTTGGGAAAACAACCAGTTATTGTAAAAAATCAAGCAATTTCATCAAATACGGCAGCAAAGGCTAGTTTTATTGTCAGTAAAATACTGGCAAAAAGAATGAAACCCTTTGCGGATGGAGAGATGATAAAAAAATGTTTGACTGCTACTGCAGGAGTACCATTTTCTGATAAAATGGATATTATTTCAAACATTGGTTTTTCAAGATTCACCATTTCAAGTTTGATTGAAGATTTGCCCGAGAAAATAGCAAGAACGCTTCGTGAACGCATTGCAAAATTCTAGTACTATTCTTTGGAACTTGATGAGAGTTGAGATACAGCACAGCTGGCCATATTTTTACGTGGTATTGACTCCAAATTTAAGATTACCGTAGAATTGGGTTCACTGATTTCAATGCAAGGATTTACTACCGGCAAAGACTTATACGAGGAACTTAAGTCTGTCTTGAAAAATTTTTCAATTTCATTAGAAAAGATTATTGCTATATCGACAAATGGAACATGAGCTATGTCGAGCATAGAGGTAGGAGTATCGAGAAGGCTATCTCAAGACATTAAGAAGGTCACAGGAAGGGAAACATAACCTCTGCATAATTCACCAGGAAAATTTGTGTCCGAAAAGACTGAGTTTGCCGAATCCAATGTCACAGTACCAATAACTAAAATAATCAATTTTATGAAGTCGCCCGCTTTAAATCACCGTGAATTTAAAGAATTCCTGAAAGATTTAGAAACTGAATATGGCAACTTGGTTTTTAATACATAAGTACGTTGGCTAAGTATAGAGGTGAAATGCTGGAACGAGTATACAACCTGAAAAGCGAAATGAAATTGTTCTCGGAGATGAAGGTCGATAACCTACAATAAATAAATAAGTTAAAGGCTCATACCATACCAATACAAAATAACAATCTTCTATATAATCAGTGGATTTGCATGTTTCTGAGTGATAAGTCTCAAATAAATTGCAAATAATATACAACTTGGTACTGAAAAGTCCTCCCTTTTAATTTTCGAATAAAGCTAGAACTGGTGACACTCATGCTTTTTGATGAGCCAAGCTGGTCATTGTTGTAGGAGAACGTCCCATGCATTGGCTTATAGATATTTAACCGCAGGAAAGTGTTCTGCGGTCTCAATGTGAGCTTTTCCAAACGGATTTCAACTTGGTAACAGAGTTTTGATCACCATGTTCAGTGTCGAAAATGAGACAAAGTGCGATGGCAGCAGTCTTTGAGAAAAATGCTTCCATCCTTTATTTATTTTGTGCTACGCACGTTATGGTCACGACTTCGGCTTCTTTACGTAAATTGTGTTGTCTCAATGAATTCGTTTTATCTCTCTGTGCAAAATATTGCTTGGTGAGCCACTGGCGTGAATACTTTCCTTATGTTTCGTTGGAGTGGAGGCCACAACGTGACATTCTATGATCATCACGTAGCGTTCTTCTCCGACATGCTTTATGCAATGAGGGAGAGTTCATTTTGCAATAACTGAAAAGGCGAATCGATAAAGACATTTAATGTACTGGAGATTCGAGAGACAGGGTTAATATAAGGTCCCCTCTCTGAGAAAAAATGTTTGAATATTTACTAATGAATGTACAGGGTTAACCATGTCTTTTTTTACAATATACAAGGTATGTGAACGGATCGTACCCTGCGTCGTCGATTAGTGCTATCGAAATAAATTAGTATATACAAAATCATGCCATGACTTCTTCGATCAAGATAAATGTAATGATAGCGAAATTATATGTATACTCATTATGAAATGCGGAATGCCAGCGACATACTAGCTGTGTGGTGAAGACAGACATGGCTAGTAAGCTCATTTGAGTTTCTTCGAATATCTGAGCTCAAACAACGTTCCCAGCGGCTGCTATGTATAAGGATGACCAAGCTTGGACAAACTTTCACTCCCATTTTTCTTCTATGCTAGGAATCACACATTGAAATGTGGGACCTCGTTGATTCTTACCTTGCACAAGTTCAGACTTATGAGAGCTGCATGGTTAACGGAATAACCCCTCACACCTCACTATAATGGACTTCGACAAAAACTTTATAATAATGTGAATATAACCTCAATAAATTGATAAGTAATAGTGGAATGTCTTTCATAATACTTGAAATACAAGAAATAACATTCGTGTAGCTATCTTTTAATGGATGACTGCTGAGTACAAGCTATCACCCAAACAAGAGTCTGATTTACCAAACCGGTAATTTTAAGGTTTTTAAATGAATAATATGTAGAACTCATAATGATAATGAGAGTTTATTGCTTGGATTATAAATGGTCTATTTTTCATGATCAATTTTTTCAATACCGCAACTGGGCACAACAAAGATAGTAACTTTCCCCTACTACTCCAGACAAAAAAATTGTTTGAAATAGTGTAATTTACCATAGTTACTTGTCGTCTCCCCTAGGAACGGTAATCCTCGAAATTTGAAACTTGTGCGAGCTAAAGATTTGATTGCGACTTCTAACACAATTATTTAATTTTTTTCTGGAAAATCTGCTTTTCATTGATCTACTGAAATATTCAGAACATTTGTATTTATGCATCAGAAAAGGTCAGTTAGGTATATTTTGAAAGAGAAGAACTTTTGTATTTAGTGCAGAAATATATTTATCAAAATCGTAGCAGAGCGCTTTCGACTAGAAAAGTCAGTGCTTACCTAAGAATAAGTAACGTCTGAAGAAATTCGAAATGAAAGTTTAAAGTCACAACATTAAAAGATCTTGAACAGGAATATCCTGGATGCAACTTTGTTCTAAGACATGTCTGTATCAATGAAGTCTATTGTAATTCCAAAAAGGTTGAAATGAAATTTGGAATTTGACGAATTCTAGACTTAAATTACTCTATCCTTCTTAACCTTTCTCTATGACAGGTACAGAGATCCGAAAATATCAGTCTAATGAGAACCTACCATATTCAGACAGATTTCGAGATAAACCATGAAACATGATCAGACAATGTAATAAAAATTGTGGAAAAGTTTTGAAAGGAATGGTTGTTCTTATATATTAGTCTCGTAACTTTGCGGCATCAAAATTCAGGACCAAGGTCATAGAATAGGTATAATGAGAACCTCCACAGTACCAGGGGGTGGATCAGACACAACGAAAAGTAAACACCGAAAAATCCTCAGAATATTCAGCAATGTATCTGAGTATCTGATCGTCGCAAGTCGAGGGAAGACTAAACCGAGAGGGAGTCTAATAAGAACTTTACTCAGTGTCCTTAACAACTCATGCTTGAGACATACAAAACCTTATCGTTAAGTCATAATATTTCGAGTGAGTTAAAATTCAAAAATAAGTTCTCATAATTGGAGGAGAGCTGAGAAGGAAAATGTTCAAAATGCAAGCGACGTTCAAGTGGTGTCTTCATAGAGAAAGAGTTCAGATATGTATATATCTGAATGAAGAAATTGAGCTTTATTGCCTGTGAGAATTTCAATCATTATATCATTATTATGAAGGTCTATAAAGAGGGATATAAAATCTCTTCAAGTTAACTTGAGTTTTGTCTTCGAAAAAATCCAGTCTATCGTAGATTTTGGAATTAACCTCATTTCCACCAAATGCTGATATTTTGTTAGGAACCATATTATCTGTTATACGAACTCGCAGACCTTTGAGGCCTAAGGCTTTATCCCAATCAAATGATGATTGAAATAAATTTTCTCAGTGAATAATAACCAAATTCCTTCACTTAGATATATACATATATAAACTCCTCTATGAAGATACCACTTGAATCCTGCTTGCATCTTATACGTTCCCCTTCTCAGCTCTCCCCCAATTAGGAGAACTTGTTTTTAAATTTTGGCTCACTCCAAATATCATGACTCAATGATAGGGTTCTGTCTGTCTCAAGCTTGGGTTGTCATGGACACTGAGAAAAGTTCTCATCAGACTCCCTCTCGGTTTCCTCTCCCCTCGACCTGCGACGAAAAGATACATTGATGAATATTCCGAGGATTTCTCGTAGTTTTTTTTTCGTTGTGATCCTGAATTTATATTCCCAAATTCACAGACTAAAATTCGAAGACAACCATTCATTTCGAAAGATTTTTACAAATTCACAAATTCTGTGATATTCTTCAATCATGTCTCATGGTTTACCTTACTATGGAAAGTTCTAAATAGACTGATACTTTCAGATCTTTGTACGGGTTCCTTTTGTAACCTCAATTTTCATCAAAACTTTTTTCAAATATTGGAACTTTTCGTTTTCATCTATCAATTGAAGAATTTTTAAACCTTTTTCACTTACAGCTAAGCACTGATGATGACTTCTCTGGCCGAAAGCGCTCTGCTTCGATTTTAACAAATATATTTCTGCATGAAATACTTTTTTATATTTCCAAATTTACTGTTACGTTCACACAGCTTGACAGTTTTCACTTCAGTCAGGTATATGGTTGGTGTGAAGAGTACCATCGGCAATACTTACTTACTTTTGCACCCATTTCAATTACTTTTTCACATGAGAAATCATCATCACAGTACAAAGTTCATGAATATAATGTACGAAGCAATGATTTTGAAAGGTTGGACGGAACTTTGTGAACTGAAATTTCCAGGAATGATATAAAACTTTATGGTGTTTTCAATATTTGGTGAATCCATCTCAAAGTTCAAGAAAAAAAACACTATGCATTTTCATAGTCCATCTTTTTTTTCCAACATATTCTTCATCGCTATATGATTGATAACATTGTCAACAAAATTTGTGAAAATGACCTTGGTGGACAAAAGAATAATAATATTGTCCCTAGTTTGAGGAAAAAGAAATGGTTCTCCAAAACTCTTCACTTTCAATTCTCACAATAATAATAATAATAATGTTATTTTGGAATCATTGAAGGTTGAAATTCAAAATATAAATGAATTATCAAAATTGAAACCTTGATTGAATTTATTGGTAAGGTATATGGAAAAGGAAATATCATTTCTTTGTGAATAGTTGTCTTAATATATATTCTTCGCAAGTTATCGGTGTTATTTCGATTTTATTCTTTTTCTGATTTTTCTGAAATCCCTCTGTATTCGTTTTTGTTATACCGCACTGTTCGCACTAATGAAATTTGAGCGGTGCTAATGTCTGGGTGAGTATAGGAATTCACAAAAGTGAAGGGGATTCCGTATGCAAATGATAGAAAGTGAACATTTGAACTTTACTGGCAAATGGTTTAGGAATATACCCATAGACGTAGATTCAGGGGACTCCAAGCAATGTGTTCAGTAATTTCAGATAATTATTAAAACTCTTGCTCATCTAAACAAGTAGCTACTAATGAGATCCGAGTCCAATAAGGATATATAGTGTATACAATTCAAAAACTGTCAAACAATTCATTGATGGAAATGCATGGGATTTTTTGCATTGGAATTCGAATTTGGCGCCTGCTATTCTTTAGCATTTGGTTGGCAGAACTTCCAATGTTGCTGCACTTCATTTGAAACTTGTTAGTTATCAATTGACAAATTTTGTTATTCAGAAGTGACAGATTGTGTTAAAATTAGGTGTTTCAAATCAGATATTGCGATTACAACTGTGTATTTTGATCATTATATAGCAAGCATCAGTCTCAAGCTATTAGTGAAAATGACAAAACATGTATATGAGCGCTGCCAAGCGTTGGTGTCATCTTTGATGTTCGACTTTTCAAGAGATTAAAGATTTCGAAGCTCTGGAACCTCATTGAATGCGTACAACCGAGAGGCAGTGCTAAATGTTATTCGTAACAATTTTTATACAATGTATGAACGCAGTTAGTAGTTGAGAAAAATAGAAAATAATCTCGATTTTTTTAAATTTGTCCCTATTGAAAAAACTACACGAGAAAGAGCTATTTCATGGATGAACTTCCATATTTCAATCAATGATAGATACCCATCAACAAAGAATTAATGTATTCTTTCATTTTGCTCCTTCCATGATAATCAATACATCAATTCGATTATTAGCTGATATTCCATAATTCTGTGACAGTGTAGTTCAAAATTCAACCACGCCCATGATGACGTGCAAAAATTGTTTCAGCTATATATGTACACGGATCGTAAGAGAGGGAGAGAGAAAGAGAAAGGTGAAAAACTGGAGATGACGTCATTCGATTGAAAAATTTAAACGTTCAATCGATGATGGCCTATTTGCTCGTTGTATGCTTCTGACAGTGATGCCAATTTGTGAGTAATTACTGTTTTTTCAAATATTTTCACCGGTTTGCAGTAAAAGTGCAGTAATGGATTTTTGTAAGGATTCTCCAGTTTTGTCAGGATTTTGAAAGTATTTTCGATGATGGTATTGTGTAGGGTGGCAGAGAAGAAAAACTGAAGACTTGTTTTCAGTTCCGTAGTATATAAGCAATTTCAAGCGGATAACCAAATTGGATTGGTATTTACCGATTCAGATTGGTACTAACCACACCATTTAAGCGACTTTGGTTATTCTTTAGTTATACATGAGCGACATCATAAATCAGCTGTTAAATGTCATAGTTATCACCGCAAGATGTTGGTATTCACCAAGAATCAGCGATAACACAACAAACACAGAAAATATAATGAAAAATCACCAAACCAGTCCAACCAAACAAATAACTGTGGTTAAAACCGACGGATTCAAGTAGTAGTCGTCGTCGTAAATGACGTCATCAAGTCGCACGCCATCTTGAACCAAAGCTTAACTGCGGTCTCAACCGCGGTAAATACCAATTCATTTTGGTTATCCGCCTAAAATTGCTTTGTGAGTGTTTCAATTTCACCACAGAACACGGTGTTCTGTGATTTTACCTATCATAATTTGTCAATTCCTGACAAGTGAAAATTGAACACTATGGTTTCGTATTGTGCCACTAGAGGCGAGAGATAATGTTTCCGATTGCGGCGCTATTTTCAATTTTCACCATTTTCGCACCTCTGTTCACTAGCACTAGGTGCCTCTAATAAAAAAATACACAAAATAAACACAAATCATTAATATGAATAGAGAATGCCATAAATTAATTCAAATTCAGCTGTTCATCAGCTCAGTATATTAACAAAGAAGTGTGAGGATTTTGTGAGGATTTTCGGAATTTTGTGAGTAAAATAGCGGATTTTGGCTTGTCTTTCAGTATTATTCACGTTCCATTGGCAACACTGGCTTCAGATTCTTTTGAGATAGAATAGGTACTCGTGTTGAGCGTGTTACGTTCCTTAACCGTGGAGATTCTTCGTCTTTTTAAACGGGCACTAGGTACATTAGTAAATATCTCTCAACTGGTCGGCGGGATCGGCGATCTTCATTTTCACACGGTTCTAGATAGCTTGCCTTTTCTTTGTTTTATTATTCATTTAGTTCAAATCAGAAAAATTAGGTTCTGATGACAAAACAATTGAATACATTATCTGTACCTTAGTGAATCCATATTTTTTCACAACTACCTCAATATGGGTATCGAATGAAAGGACTTGTCTAATAGAAAAGTGGAACGAAAAAATGTAAATTCAATATGGCTTCCAACAAAATGGCGGATTGATTACATATTTTTTCACAACCATTTCAATATGGTAGACAGTCTATACTTACGTATGGACATAATGTAACAGAATTCATTGAGAAGTTTACGTCGAGCCGAGCGCCAGCGCCGAAATCTAGCGCCCACCTCTCACTCCTGAGTCCGGTTTACACCACACAGGTAGAAGATTGAGGTATTGTGGAGATCGCCAAATCGGAGATATTTTGTGTTCCGTCTATTGGTTCATATACCAAACTTTTGATTTGTCTATAACTTAACCTTGAAGAGAGTTGTCAAAATAGTAATTAATAGAAGCCTTCATACACATAATGTTAGAGTAAAAGTGTTGTGTGTGAACGCTTCCATATTAGCTGGCCATATACACAGAGGTAGATCCGCGGGTGTGGAACGGCGCGGTTCATACTGACAGATTGATCCTTCAGTTAGTGGATATTCCACGCGCCAGATCTAACCGGCACAGAATTGTCTGTCAGTCCAGGCCGGCGGTGAAAACTGTTGCTGTTAACTAACATGCGGTTTTGATTTTATGAAGCACGTGGACAGCGCTGTGTGTTCTGTGCATAGTAGTTTTGAGTTTATGGTGTCAAGATTTAAACTTGAATGTTATGAATTATGTCGTCGCATGAGAGTTTCGTGTGTTCCAAAAAATTCAAATATAAATTCATAGAAATATATCGAGAGCATCCAGCTTTATGGAAAATCAAAATCAAAGACAACACTAACAGAAATTTGAAGAACAAGGGCTACAATGCTCTTATAGAATACACTTAATCTTTTTACCCAGCTGCCGACAAACGTTTTGTTACCAAAAATATACAAAATATGAGGGGAGTATTTCGCAAGGAGATGAAGAAAGTCGAGGCCTCCCGACGATCAGGCTCAGGCACTGATGATGTTTATGAGCCACATCTGTGGTATTTTGATTTGATGACGTTCACCACAGACCAAGAAATTCCTCTTACAATATTGAGCCGTATCGGCCAACCAGACAGTTCAAAATAGTGACCCACACAATTATTGTAGATATATTCGCACAAACCCTTCACGCCTCAACAGTCCAACTATTTCAACCTTCCTAACTTTTTTTAACCCAACCCATAGACTGAAGATTTCGACGATGGGAGTCAATTTGGCGATTCGACGGAACAGGACGGTTTGGACTCGGATCAGAAAAGATGAGTGCAAATTCACCTGCCAATAATGCAGAGGTACGTAACATAGAGTGCATGTTGGCTCAATTGGTCAAATATTTCTTTTATTCTTGCTCAGACTAGCTAATAATCACCGATTTGTTGACATTTTCAAAAAAACATTCCTAGCAGTTGTCACCTCTAACGATTATTGATATTTTGTTTTCAGCTGGACGAGGTACACAGTCAAGATTCAGATGAGTTGCCAACGAATATCACAGGTGGGTAAAAAAAAACAAGTGATTTTGAATTTCATTTTGATTATCATTCACGTCACATCACAAGATTCAAATCATGAAATTACTCAACTTCACTTCTGTTCCTAGAAATTCGAGCTTTGCCAGCTTGTAGCATTTCATCTTGCCACTCCACTCTTCCCCTAAGAAGAGTTGACAATATTTTAGTCCTTTTTTTTTGCTGATAACGACGCACATCGAACAACGAAAATCGGAAGAGGAAAATTGGGTTTCAGCAACAGCAATGAGATTTCATGAAAACGTGCACTTAAGTTTTGCAGGAAAAAGAAGCACCAGTGGGGATGACGGCTGCAAAACTCTACCACTAGGAGCGCCACCACTGCATGTACCTTTGACAGCCTCTCAAGTCAAATGACAACAATTCAAAACATTAAACGTCCCTTCTCAGCAATAATTAAGAATATAAAGATTTGAAATCGACATAAAATGGTCTTATTTAGTGCATTCGGATGTAAAAATGTAGGTACGCATTTATTTCCAAAAGAAACAAAACTGAAAAAGCAGTGGGAAGTAGCCCTGAAAAGAAAGAGCTTTCAGGCTTCTGAACATTCTAGATTATGCTCCAGTCACTTACGAAAGAACGTAGCAGGGCTAGTAGATGGTTATTATGATGATTTTCAACGAAACACCTCTGTAATCAGTTTGAATTTTTTACCTTTAACTCAGATCTTTTTTTTTCCTTTGAGGGATCCACCACGTTCCCTCAACAAACTTTTCAGTTCTGGTACAGACAAACATCCATATCTATCGGTTGGAGAAAACATCCTTATGATTCTTAAGTATCTTTTGAAAATATTCATTAAAATAAAAATAAAACATAACCTGCAAAATCACTCGTTAGGCACATGCAGTCTTGCTGCCACCTACTAAAAGCTTTGGGTCATCTTCCCCATTGATGAATATCGCGCAGTTGGAATCACGTTAATGTCTTGATAAAGGGGAATAAACATTCTTGAAAGCTCGACCAGATAACAAAGAGTATTCTTTAAACAACAGCCCGGTAATTTGACTACATAACTGGATAACTGATTAATAATATATATTTATATATATATATATATATATATATATATATATATATATTATTAATCAGTTATCCACCCTCTTCCCCACCATGAACCTTTGATTTTATTTCATCAGTTTTTACAATAATTTCCAATAGGAGTGTACTTCAAAGATTCCTATATGCAGGTAAAAAAGCCCTAGGTAACCGTTTGGGTAGAAGAAATTAGTATTTCAGATATTGTTGAAGACTGAAAAATAGAATTACCCCTAACAAATTTGTCATGAGAGGGAAAGCAATATGTACATTATCCAAATATACTCTAGAACTAGATAACAATTTTCCGTTTGATGAAGATAAAGACACAGTGAACTATAAAAAGGACATAGAAAATCTCAGTTTGTTATATACTTACCTTCTTCAATTAAACGAAGACAACAAAATGATTTTTGTCGAGTAGATTTTTTTTGAGGTCGTTTTCGCATCAGGATGTCTGATCTTGAATTTTTGGTTGGTTGCTTAATGACCTCTATTTGATGCAGCCAATCACTGCGTTGATATTGGAGTTCTGGTGCATGGAACTCTCGAATTAGCAGACATTCATTGTATGTTTTATGAAATTGTATGAAATGTATATAATATATAATTCTTTGATATATCTAAGTTGAGTTAGGTTTCGAAACCCTGTACATTGAATGTATTACAATGTATTGTGTGTTTTATGAAATCAGTGACAACATCGTTCCTCAATTGTTTCACCAACAACAAAAATTCCTTCGAAAGGGTAATTTCATATTGAATACAAAGAAAGATTGATATAAAGGATATTTCGATTGAAAAAATCTCATGAAGTTTAACTGAAATCAAAGTAATATTTGAAGCACAAATGAAATAAAATGTTTCTTGAATCATTAAATTCTATTCCAGTATTCTCTGATCCACCCCACCAAATGAATTTCAGATCCTTCTTGAAGCAACCCAATGACAGCTGTTTCATTAAAAAAAACTGCGGAACGGCGCATCCTGGCAGTAAACAAATTCAGCACTTAGTAGGGAACTATGGGACCATTGCATTGATGTAAAAAAAAGAGTGTTCCATTCAACAAAATTATATCTTCTGCTCTCACGGAAAAATTCAACACCCAGTACATCAGAAATCAATTTTGAAATGTGGCCTCCCTGTTGCCATATAACTTTCGTTTGAACCTTTTTTTATACCGTTTCGCATTACCGAAATATCGAACGAATACGCACAATCAGGAAAACCTGTATATTGAATGAGAAAGAAAATATTAATAATCAAATTTATTTACAAGAAATAGTAAACATTTCTATTTTACAATATAGCTACCAATTTTATAACAAAAGTCAACATGCAGACATTCAACAAGATAAATTTCAAGAAAACGGTAGTCCATTCAATCTTTAACAATTTTTTTAGTAACTATAGGTGTGAATGCTGATCTTCTGAAGTGCGTTCACAGAGATCAACCACCCGATTGTTCAGCTTAGTAATTTACCCGATTTCTCAGGAGAGAAATATGCAATAATTCTGTTTGACGATATTACTATCAATTCCAAACGAAAAAAATATGAGATTATTCAACGAAAAAGTAAATATGTGATTCAACCTTTCATTGTTAAAAACATTCTACAACGTTGTAAGTTGTGGAATCGTTTTTTTCTAATGATTAATTGAACAAGATGATCATTGTACTTCTTAGTATAGGTAAATTTCACACGGAAGTGTTTGAATAGAAGGTTCAACAAAAATATTCCTGTAACTATAATCTCCTTACAGTGGAAAACATTAACGTACCTAGTTCAACGATAGATATAATATTTGGAGAATAGTAATAAAATCTATATTATATTCCATATATCTGAACCGAATTCAATTATATGAATGAATCAAAAGAAATAGACGATTCACTTGTAGTCATGACAGAAACAATTGATTAATTTTTATGGGCTTCATCACATTGCTTTCTAGAGCGATTTATAGCCCAATACATGGAATCGTATTGTTAATATACAGCCTTGATCCAAAGTAAGTTTCACACCATGTTTTCTACGAATACATTGGGGTTTTCACCTCTCGAAATGATTTCATTCGTGATATATGCTTATTATGTGAGGAGATGAATCGAACAACTTCAAATTGTTATATGAGGATGAGACATTTCAACAACAGATTATTTACTAATATAGATAGTAATTCTTTTCAATATGGTGAAGCCAATGATTGAGCGGTTGTCACTTTACAATAATTATTATTTTACATCACTCTCCACTGCCTAAAATTATTTCTTAGCTTCTGCCAGCGAACCTCCTTCCTGTTCTTGAGGGTGCTGCAGGTGCCGATTCCTCTTCTGGTGCGGCCTTTTTTTCTGGTTTCTCCTTGGCACTGAACCTATTTTTCCTCCCAGAGGACGAACTTCGTTTAGGTGCTTCTTTTTCTTCTACCGTCGACGCTGAATCTTCCTCTTCCTGTTGGACTGGTTTGTTTATCTTATCTACGACAATAATTAACAAATCAACATCAACAAAATTTCAGATTGGTTTTTTATCGTACTGAAAGCATCTCTTCATTATCCCATTTATCGGAAACTATTGAGGAAGAGGAAAATTAAGACACTTCTGTCCCCAATGAAATGATTGACAACACCTCAGACATGTGGATTCGAGACTATTCAAATTGGAGTCATAATATCAGAACAAGAATCAGAACATCTAGACCAGCTGTAAAGCTGGTCTAGATGTTCTGATCTAGAATGATTCACTTGTGTTCTTTATAGAATATTTCCAAGGGAAAAGACAAGATTCAAGGAACTGTATAATATTTCAATGAAACCTTGCTTCGTGTCTTGGCCGAATTCGCTTTTTTTTGAATTGAAACTTTTCCTAGAGATCGATTACCCTAACACCAAACTGATATTTTTGCACTCGACGCGCGTTTCGCTAACAAGGTTAGCATCTTCAGGAGAAGAAAATTGATACACGCAAAGAATGAATGTCTGAAATCGGCCAGTCAGAGTTGTAGAAACAGAGGTTTGTAGAAATGGTTTTTCATGTATCTGACCATTTCCTCCAAATTTTGTGTACAAAAATCACCTTTCGGACATTTTTTCTAAATTTGAATGTACTCTCGTACACAGTGTGCTACTTTCTGGTGGCAGCGGCACAACAAAGTAATATTATCAAATATTATTTTTTTATTATAAATAACATCTGATGATATAATCGATTGAAAAGTGATCTACCCCTGAACTCTCTCCCCAAAGAGATGGGTATTACACTTGATCGATATACCGATCGGTTAGCATTGTGGGTTTTTCTGGGTTTCTGCACAGTTGAAAAAACAAATGCGTTACCGTAAAAATCAGTAAGATTTGGCACCCAGGATAATTAGCTAACCCTTTCACCAACATTTTGATATTAATGAAACCATATGACCCAAGAGAATTTCACAAAACCCTTTTATGCAATTGAAAACTTCAAATTCGAGTTAACTCGGGTCAATGAAGAGTCGTGAAATTGTAAAGTTGAATTATTCATTCTTCAGATGTTTTCAGACTTGTCTGAATACTTGTCTTGTCAACTTAATCATTCCAATATATTATAATTGAGTGTTTGATATCAACTTTTATGTCATGAGAATGAGAAAATGAAGAGAAAAATCACTAGAAATATATCAAATATACAAATGCACCTATATACAGCAATATCCAATTCAATTCGAAACATTATTCCTTTATTTTTTATGACCTAACGTTACTAGTAACGTAGTCGAAGGCAACTGGAAATGGCATCCACATTTTAATTTCAGTCTTTGATACTAGAAAAATCTGATATCATTCTGGTTCTCAAAATGAATAGTGAAACCAATGATTATAGCAGGAAAACTTACTGCTAACAGCTTGTTCTCTCCTTCTCTTCAGAGTTGCGAGCAGATCATCATTGCTTCGGAAGGGTCGGACGATACCTCCCTTGATGAATTTTTTTGGGGCTTCAGTGGTTGAACTTGCTTCTGGTGGGAGTTCATCTTCATAATCACCTTCATCAACAATTTCTTCTTCCTCCTTTAGGAATGAAAATATATGGTAGAAATGAGCTTTTTATTATTTGTTACGAAAAATTTTCATATGAAAATATAGAAAAATTAGCAGAATTATCCAAAAATTAATATGGTCATTTTATGTTCATAGCCTCTTGATAGTCTACAAGAAAATAAACATCTCAAAATTTCAATCAAATGGCGACAATTATTTACTAATTCCATTTCGACTTGAATTACATGAATAACTCTGACGTCAGATATTTTTTGCTGCGAACCAACTTCTTACAGTGGGCCTAAGAAAGATAAAATGCTGGATGCTGAACCAAATCGTAATCTGAATAAAAATAGCTGCTTGGTACCTCATAGAACACTCAAAATTTGCTGAAATATACTGTATGCTTCCAAACAGAATGTCACAAAAGTAGTTTTCGTCAATCCTTTTTCACAATAAATTCGTGCAATCGTGTATCATTTGAAACAGTATGGCTTCTCGATAGTTTTACTTCGAGCGGTATTTTTCATGTGTGGCAGATGCAAGACAGCTATTAAAAAGTCGTCCTTCAAAACTATTGTTGAACTCAATAAACGCAAATCATTTTCTGTAGATCAATTCTTGTTATCGCATCACTATTTACCTTTTGCATCAGTATTTACTCGAAATTTCAAAAGTAGACCAAGAAATCTGTAATTGACGCCCGGTCTATAACATTATAGACCAAGAGCCAGAGCCCAAAAAATTCTCTGAATTTACTAAGCCTGGTTTTTTTATGGCTTATTGCAGTGGTTGTGTACACAAACATACTGCGGTCAGTCAGGCGAAACTGAGAACAGGTGTCTCAGGTTCGCTATCGAACCTGCCGTACCTGCCGAGGTGATAAAACGAATTTAATAGAGCTGAAAATCGTTATACAGATTGTATATTGCATATACATAAAAGGTACGACAGTCAGTCAGGTGAATATGGGGACGGAGCTGGTCAGTCGGTCGCAATGTATGTACGAAAAATAAATACGGTGCAATTAATTTACTACACTTCAAAATTTTTGTGAGGGTATTAAATGCTATATGAAACATAAAAAAAATTATCAGTTATCGATTTTGAGGGACAACGCCCGTCAGTCAGCAAAAATGAAATGAAATGAAAATTTCGCGCGGGCTTGGCGTCGCAGGTGGCGGTTTGCTTTTTTCTTTATTATTTAATAAACGAAATAAGTAAGTAGGCCATTTAGTAATAATAATATAACAATATATAACAGTTATTATACTTCTAGATAATATTTATTACAACTAATATTTGCTTAATTTCCTCTTGCTCCGAGTCATCAAATTCATTCATTTCGCTCTCACGATCAGAATAATTGTCAAGCAAGTGATGTTTGCATTTAAACAGAAATTTTGAGAACAGAAACGGATATAGTTTCTGAAACTCCAACGATAAGTGTTTTCATATATATTAGTTCTCATTATTTTTTGATAGGCAAAATTCGAGATGACGAGAAGTTGCTGAGTAATTGGACTTGTCCTATCCAGAAAGCACTATTTTTCCATTGGCGCAGCAACTTTTGGGGGTAAATAAAAAATCTGCCCTTCTACACTTGTATAAATTCCGATATTCAATCTCATTTCTTCAGATTAGGGTAGGTTACAAACCAAGAAAACTACGGAACAAAATTGTATACTCTGCAACCGCAGTTTCAAGGTGCGATTTGAGTTCACCAGACAATTTATTTTTACTGCATTCCATCTATTCAGTAAACCTGAATCCCATGAGGCAATTTGTTGCTGCAACACTGGAAAGTTGCATGTAACTCGTACACTTGTTTCATGTTCTTTCTCCATAGACGGTGAATACACTGGAAAACTGGATACGAATTAAATCATCTGAAGGAAAATAGGTTCAGACCAGACTCAACTTTCCCTACACAGTAGGTTAATAGGCTGCCACTTGTCAGAACTATTTCCGAGAAGTGTCAGTGCAGGAATCTCTACAGAAAAAATTTTCCAATGTTTTTTGCGATATACGATATAATTGCCGGAATTGTTGTCAATTATTGGGGCGCGTACACTAGCAGACAGGTTTCAAGCAAAATAGGTCTCTTACATACGAGTATACCTGCGCTCAGTCCGATACCACAGCTTAGTTAAGCTGTGCCGATAGGTACTCTGATTTAAAATCGCTTTCGAAGCCGAGCGCGCGCGCGCGAAATTTTCATTTCTATTTTTGCTGACTGACGGGCGTTGTCCCGCAAAATCGATAACTGATCATTTTTTTATGTTTCATATAGCATTCATTACCCTCACAAAAATTTTTAAGTGTAGTAAATTGATTGCACCGTATTTATTTTTTGTACATACATTGCGACCGACTGACCAGCTCCGTCCCCATATTCAGCTGACTGACTGTCGTACTTTTTATGTATATGCAATATACAATCTGTATAACGATTTTCAGCTTTATTAAATTCGTTTCATTACCTCGGCAGATATGGCAGGTTCGATAGCGTACCTGAGACACCTGTTCTCAGTTTCGCCTGACTGACCGCAGTATGTTTGTGTACACAACCACTGCAATAAGCCATAAAAAAAACAGGCTTAGTAAATTCAGAGAATTTTTTGGGCTCTGGCTCTCCGTCTATTAACAGGAGCCGGCAGTGGCACACGATAAATATTGGATACATTTTATAGACAGATAACGCAAGGCAATTATATATACATTGTTTTAGACAAATGCCCAACAAAGTGAGTATTGAAAGATACCTCACAAAAACACATCGATCGTGTGAATACAATTCAAATATTTCCACTGGTCTCAGAATTGATAACTAAAGGCAAAAAATAATGATACTGGCTACAAGAAAGATCTTCAATTGTGTGACTATTGAAAGTGTTTGTTCGCTTATTTCAGTTGAAAGAAAAGAAAGGAAACAGTGAACTTGGGAGATTTGAAGAAAAACCACCGGAAGAACTTCAAACCAAAATTTTTAGATATACGTATGATTGTGGTGTTCTGAAATATGAGGAAAACATTCGACTTAAGACCTTGTTAGAGCACATATTTGAGGAAAAACTTATCGCCTCGTGTTACCTAATATTCTATCCTAACGTTTGGCACGCCACTGGTTCCTAAATAATTGCTATCTCTTTAAATGTAATTTGTTGATTCATTGAAACCCTGTCTCTGATTGATCGAGTTAGTCCCAACAATATCAGTAATTTGATTTTGTATCCTCACCTCTGGTGCCGGTGTAGTGGTTGTAGTGGTTGAAGAAGCTTTAGCTCCAGATCTTCCCGTCAAGGGATTCCTTCTGCCTGGAAGAGGTCTGGCAGCTACTGCTTTTTTTGGTGGTGGCGCGGGTTCTTCGGCGTAATCGGCATAGTCTTCTTCGGCTGGTCGAGCCGAGCATATAGCGATGAGCGTAGCCAGAACAAAAACCAGTCTGAAAAGAGCAAAGGTCAATATAGATCAGTTGATAACAAATTTATGTCGTTAATGGAAACGCCCAACAGTGGATTGCTTCCACTAACAGTAAATTATGCGATAATATAAAAATTGAAAGTGAAAAATCATCTGTTCATAAAATATTGATGAATATTAATGAATTCATATAACATTGATGTTTATGTAATTTTGTAGGATATGTTCTCTGAAAGAATTATATATGACTTGTTTGGTCTGATTATTGGATACTGTTGAAATCGTGTTAGGAATTTTATAATATTTTCTTCAAGACTTCAAATCTTTTTGGCGATATTCATAGGTATACCTGAATGCTTATTATTTGTTCCTTAAAAAATAAGCACGTGTCGTGAATTTCAATAATTATAAATATGTTTGAACGTCATTTTTTTTGTGGTGGATCAATATTTGTTCCGTAGTTTTTTGGGTTTGTAACCTACCACAATCTGAAAAAATAAGAATTAATAAGATAAGTATTTTCATATATATCAGTTATTATTATTTTTTGATAGTCAAAATTCGAGTTATACGAGAAGTTGCTGACTAATTGGACTTGTTCTATCCAGAAAGAACTGTTTTTCAATAGACGCAGCAACTTTTCGGGGTAGATTGAAAATCTGCCCTTATACACTTGTATAAATTCCAATATTAATTCTCATTTTTTCAGATTGTGGTAGGTTACAAACCCAAAAAACTACGGAACAAATATAAATATGTGTTACTACACTACTACCTCTTTCATGATCATACCTCTATCAATTATTATTATTACTCACTTCAAAATAAATACGTTCCGTAAATCATTGAACTGTGATCCTGTTGAAGCAACGAAAGAAAGATCGTGAAATGTTCGTAATTACAACCAGCTGCCCAAAATGAAACAAATTCAACACTTTCGTCATTTCAGTGACTAGGGCCATAAGGAAAATTATTCGAGATGATAACGAAAGAATCTAAAGATAAATACTATCAATTTCCTCTTAATAATTCGCCGGCTAGTGTTGAATCAGAGAGAAAAATTTCTGCCCTGGCACATTGTGCTCAATTCGACAGAGTTGGCTGACAAACAATTTTCTGAATACATTTCAAGTTCCACTTCCAGAATTCAGTCATAATCACAGAATCAGCGTAAAAATTATTGTATTCAATAGATCTTCTATATACTTTTTATATAAATTCAAAATTTTTATGCAAATGTTGTTCTTTCACGTGAAGGTCATACCTGATTTCATCCAATTGTTGTTTCATCGAAACCTTTGTTTTTTCTCACAAAACGGGTTCTTAACAATTGATCATTCGAGAGCAATCTCGATTTTCAAATCCCAACCGCTATTGCTCTCCTCAGATATATGAATACTTACTGTTATAAAGTTGGCGTCTCTCTAACGTGGAAATTGCGCATAATAACTAAGCTTAGTTGGATGTTAGTGCCCATGAAAAGGCAATATATCTTCCTGAGAAATGAATCTCCTACTGAATAATAATAAAATATGTTGATGAAGATCATTCAGAAAGTTTCGGAATCGTATTCACCCTTAGACGTGAGGTGTGTTTACTCGAAAGGATGGAGGTCATTCGGTTTTACCAATTAATTATTAGTTCTATTCAGTTCAATAAGGAATGTTTCATTCAGTTGAATCAACGTAATAGGCAAATAGAAATTTCAGCGACTAGTTCATACCTAATGAAAACGAATAGTAGACAGAATAATTTTGCAACTGTTCATGAGACATGACCCTGGTGCCATTCTTTCACAGGTACTCTTCTTGAATACCTTTCATTCCACGATTATAGCAGTGTCATATTTACCATAACAGCGGGTGTGTCTCGGTATTTTCTTGAAAGTGCAACTCGCTTTGTCGAGTATTGAAATGTTTTTTTCGATCAAATCACAAACGGTGTGTTGATATGAAGGTGCAACTGAAGTAAGCTGAGGGGCGTGATCTTATTCTTTTCCTAATCTACAAAAAATTCAAGTGAACATTTTCGAAATCCATTTGACATTGATGCTTTTTGTTGCCAATGGGATCAACTAGTGACACGCTAGCTCACATCACATATGTATGAGTTGTTTGACAGCTTTCGTTTTTATTTCAACCCTCAATTCACGACAGCATACAAAAGCGACATCATATGCATTATAAGACTCTGCAATAGCAGTGTTTTCCGTACTGATATATCCTTCAGGGCATCCATATCAGTTTATGAATATAAGAATCAATGATACCACAGAAAAAATTTCAACAGTATAGTAATATTATAGTGAGATCATAGACATTTTATGAAACCACAGTTCTTTAACTATGGACATAAAATGTAGTTATTTTTTAACGTTTGATATTGTTCTAAGAGTCGAAATGGACAATGAATACAAAAATATCTCAGTGTCCTGTACGTTGTATCGGCCAGTTCAATTAAATGTTTGGACAATAAATAATGCTATTGTGAGTCAACCCAATAAGCTTTATTTTTACTGCAGAATGTGCGTATTCGATATACTTTGAAGAGGAAGACAAGGTAGATTTGCGAGATAGGGCTCTTATTTCAATTAAACAATAATAACAAGACTAACAAGACTCTTCGATAACTATGATGAAAAATTTTATAGTAGGTATTCTAAATGATGTTACTTTGTTTCCATAGATAGATGGCCTGTCAGATTCATTACGACCTTTCACATTTCCAATATATCTTATGTGAGGCATATTGCATAAGTAAAATTCATTGTCGCCCAGCATTCTCTGAACAATGATAAAAAGAGTTAGTGAGAACAATCTGAGACTGATCAAGGATGTGCATGAATGGAAAATGTAGTCATAAATCGAAAGGTATCAAAGGGCCTGTTCAATTTTGCTCACTATTTAGTTTATTCAATGTTGAGAAACTAATAACTGATTATAAGATGAAATCCAGTTCGGACTGAAAAAAACCTCTGCAGGTAGTGCTCGCCTGCACTACCTTAGATTATTAGATATACATAAATAAATAACTATAGATAACTGAAGCTTGTCTTCAGATTTAGTATAATTTTTTTTTGCTGAAGATGCTAACCTTGTTAGCGAAACGCCCGTCGGGTGTAAATAATATCAGTTTGGTCTGAAGGTACAAAAAATCTCAACTTTTTTACCGAACGTTCTACTTTCATTTTATGCTTGAGTACTTATAACAATAGGAATAATTTGGAATGCACCGATTGCCTTTTTTTGGGTTTTCCTGAATTGTGTACAGCTTTGGTAATCGGAGATGCCGAATTGCTGAGGGAATCGTGAAGATCGAATTGAAATAATTCTCACGATTGATACGTAAGTTTTGGAATGTGCTCGTATCCTGATATCAGAAATAACATCACATCAATTACATTCAATTAGATTCATTTGAAATATTTATTGGTAATGAAAGAAACCTGAAACTCTAAACACGTCGTTTATGAAAGATTCGGAATGTTCTGATTGATCCTGACAATGTTTATAGAATTATGACTGTCTAAATAAATGAATGATTCGAATTTGAAAAATAATAATCATCACAAATGCCTGAAGAATCTCCATCCTTTTAAAAATTGACTCTCACAAAAACTTCAAGAGACGCAGACTGGAGGTCATCATACTGATGATAAAATCATATAGAAGGATGTTCGTCTTCGTTTGTAGGTGCATATTGTTAACCTTTCAGTATTAATCATAATGCGACCTTTGACATTTCATGTGGATTCACATCAAGTACTTTCACTAGATAGATTTATTATCGTCACGTACTTATTATCGTAATTCGTTTTCACACAGGAATATATTTTGTCATTCACTGACTCCATCTTTGCTGATAAAGTTACCGTTCGCCAATGCACTGAATTTGATCTCATAATTTTAGAAAAGAGCCATTTCAATTATCATTTGTTTTTCGAAAATTATTGTGCGAGTGCACTCAAAAGTCACACTTTGACCCCAGTCTAATTACAAGAGTTACTACCAGACGTTACCTGATGCATCTGCCACTGAAAAGGGGTGTTAGGCCGGTAAATTAGACTATAAACACATATATTTTCTGCAAAAATCGAAGAGCTCTTCCACACCAGTAATGAGGTAACTTCCATATGCTAAAAAAACGAGTGAACCTTAAAGTTATAACTTTGTGCGGGTAATGGATGGCTACTGTATTTTTTTTGTACTTAGTCCCCAGACTAATTCCAAGAGTTAGTACCAGACATTACCTGATGCATCTGCCACTGAAATGATGACTTGAGCCCCTCAGTTAGACTATATACTCACATATTTCCTACGAAAATCGGAGAGCTCTTCCACACCAGAAATGTGATACATTTCACAATCCAAGAAAATCGAGTGCACCCAAAAGTCAGAACATTGTGCGGTAATGGACGGCTACTTTGTCACCAGAGCAATTCGAAGAGTTATGACCAGACATTACCCGATACATCTGCCACTGAAATGAAGACTCACATATTCCCTGCAAAAATCTAAGAGCTCTTCCCCACCAAGGAGATACATTTCACATGCTAAAAAAGCGAATGCACCCGAAAGTCCGAACTTTGTGTGGGTAATGGATGGTCACAGTAATTTTTCTGTATTCAGCCCACAGATTAATTCCTAGAGTTACTACCAATCATAACTTGAAGCATCTGCCTCTGAAATGAAGACTTAGCTCCTAAATCGGAGCTCTTCCACACCAAAAAAGATAAATCTCTCATATGCCAAACAGGAGCGAGTACACCTAAAAGTCAGAACTTTGTGCAGGTAATGTAACTGTAATTTTTTTGAACTCTGTTTCCAGAATGATTCCAAGAGTTACTACGGAACATTACCTGATGCATTTGCCACTGAAATGAAGACTGAACCCCTAAATTAAAATACCTATATGCTCAAATACTCCCTGCAAAAATCGAAGAGCTCTTCCACACCAAAAATGATATAATTTTCACATGCCAAGAAAAAGTTTTTTATACGAGCTATAATATTTTATTGTTACAAGTTGAGAGATACCATAAGTTTTAGAATAATGCGGCAGAATAATGTGATTATGAAGAAATGAAATGGAAATTAAGGCTACAATGAGGTTCTCATGAGAAAAGGAAAATATTACCCAAAGTTAGGAAAAAGTATATGAGAGGACCCCATTGGTCAAGATGTCTACGTGACATTTTTTCAAAAATATCGACATATCACAAGGGGGATTTTAATCAAGAGTAAGTCGGATAAGCTTGTGGTACTGCTTCCTACTAGAGTCAGATCAAGCACAAACTTATTTTATACGATCGTTCACAGTAGCTGTCTCAGGAATTGATCTCAATTCGAGAACAAGTATTTGGTTTTCCACATGTGTTCTCGATAATAACGAGAATATAAATACGTATCCATACCTATCAAAACAATGTTAATGATGTGAATATATCTTGGTGTATTCAAATGAATATAAAAATACTCGATGAAAAGGTGTTGAAGTGAAAACTAGCAAATGATACTTTCCAGCTTTCAGTACGGTCTATTGAAAGATGTATAAAGGTATAATAAAGTTCTTAAAATTTGGGGACAAACAGGCGCCCTGAGGACGGTAGAAAAGCTCTTAACCTTGCTTCAGCGTGAATGATTTACATAGAACTATCAGTTTCAGGTCTATAATCATCAAGATTTTGCATGTTAATGCTAAATGATAGTCATTATTGTTGAAATATACTCCTCATATCAATATACTTGATATCGTTTTTCGCGAAGACATCTCCAAATTCGGATCAGTAATCATAAAACTCACCTTGTATAAAAAATCCTGTTAGGAGCATCTGAATGCAAGCGTCCTTCATAACAAAGAACTCGAATAATGCTATGACAACCTTGTTAACAAAAAATGGACCAGTCTGCATTGCAATGAATACTTTAAATATAATGTATGAAAACCTTGATGAAATCGTTGAGAATTTCTTCTGGGAGACTTGGAGTCTTCCTCAAGCGGTAACAAAAAAAATATTCTGAACTGTTGGACCTTGGAATTCATTCCGGATCACGTCTCTTCGATACTTTTACTTTCCACATTCAGATCAGGTTCTAATACCTCTACGCGGTAGTTATCAATTAGTTGCTAGTCGCTCAGCCTGAACATGAGTGGCAGAAAAAAATGTACAAATGGACCATGCATTGTAAAAAAACGTTAACGAGAAAATAGAGTCCAAAGAGATCGAAAAAATATTCAAAATCATATTGGTCCCGCAAGGTCGAATTTGTGATTTTTCACATTATTGTTGAATTTTCATATTTATGGAACTATCCTCAAATAGTCTTTATTCCTATGAACGATTCCTATGTCTTTCCTAGAAAAAGTAGTGAGTGGTAAAATGTCGGTATATAAGTAACCAGGGCAGTGAATTCTGTTTTGTTATCAAAAGGAGATATTCACGGATATCAAGATTTTTTCTTGTTTTCATTTATATTCCGTTCAGAAATTGTTCCTAACAAATTGGTACCACTCGTACCGTAATTTTGTAGATACATATGCTTCTTTTCTCCACATTATTCAATCGAATAGAGACTCAAGAAAATATCGTTCTTACTAAATGAAAACGGACTTTATTGATACAATCGTGTGGACTTATTATATCATTTAAAAATGGTAGGAAGCATACCTAAATCCCTGAATATTCACCTGAAGATAGTGCAGGAGTTTCCGCTTCCGCAGTACCTTTACCCGACCTTCCAAAATAAAGCGGAAACTATCTTTGTGAGATAAAATTATCTGTAATACCATACTTCGATGCAAATTCCATTGCTAGGAAATTATCGAATAATCTAAAAGAAAGCCGCTTCCAAGGCGAACCTGTCGTTGATCATTGACATAATTAGTACGTTGAGTAATTTAATATTGATTGATCGGCATCGATATTTCATTGTCAAAAAATAAGAAATGTTTCACCTGATTTTTTGAAACAGAAATGATATTTTCATCATTTGTGAACATGTTCACAATGAAAATATCGACTTTCAAAAAAAAACGAAATCCACTGTTCAGCGACTTGCTATGCTTGATGTGATTTTGCAGAATAATTAGCAGTAGTCGGAAAGATCGAAAGAATAACCTCTTAAATTCTTCCTGTTTAGCTTGAAATAACTTCATGTCCGCATTGTCCCAGAAGATTCCAAGATTCCAGGTTCCATCCAGGCAAATTTCCTTGGTGGTGGTACTCAAGCCCTAACATATACAATTCAAAAAATTGGAATTTCTGTGCTGATAGCAATTCATCTATAGAAATCACACGTGGAAAATGAGGCTTTCTGAATCAGCTCAAAAGAGTTTTGACCCCTGAAGGTTTTCGCTCGTAGAGGAACGACAGTCGGCTAACGAAAAACTTCTCAAACCAATGAATTATTGTTATCAAAACAGATAACGTTGTTACTAATATGGCTCCCGACCATAATGGTGTATCTTCATTCACAAAATGCAAAATGAATAATAAATTGTTTCAGTTTACCAAAATGTTCAGATTATTCAACAAGAAATCGACAGGTAAATCGGATAACTTCAGAATACTCGTAGTATTACTATTGATTTGAATATCATATTTTCAAGATCGTGGGTGTGCTTTAGAAAATCAGACGTTTTTGGGTGATTTTTTCTGACAATCAATCCTGTGAAGGCCACCTCATAATTGTGAGTTTTCTCTTACTGGTAGTTATAGTAGTGCTTCACATTATTCATGGCATTTCTTACCAAACGTCATCAACTTCAACCGAAGTCTCTCAGCTAGTAGACCTTGGTACTAACTCCCTACACCATACCTCAGGAGCGGCTTGGTTATTCGCAGCCCTGTCAACCATGAAACTTGACAGAGTTATTTCCCAATACGACAGAGACATTCTTATAAAGAATATTTCCATCGTATGTTGAAAATCCCATATGAAGCGGGACATTTTCGATCAATTACAGCGATAAATTCCCAGCGGGACATTTTCGGGCTGGTAAATACCCGGTAGGTATCGAAAAATACCCGCTCGGTCTGTGTATCTATAGTAACGATTGTTAAAATGTACATTCGTCATCTTGACAGGCATAAATACTGAATTTTAAACGTCGTTGTTTTAACTCCAGAAATATTCTACCGAATTACACTCGCATCAAAATAAACCTGATAATTTCCATTCAAGCATGTTGTCAGTAAAAAAACTGCATTCGGTTATTTTCATATTTTGCTTCGAAGTCGGGCTCTTTCGACAAAATATGAAAATAAACTCATACAGTTTTAGACAACATGCTTTCATGGAAAATCATCGGTAATTTTGAAGCACTTGTGTAATTACTCCCGACAAATATATACCAAATTTGAATTCAATTCCAGGGCTCCGCTCATGAACGGGGCACACAAAAACCCCCTTTCTATCTATGTCATTTTACGTCTCTTTAATGAATTACATTGTTCTCTGATCACTATGCAGGTAGCAGGGAAAAAGATGATTATAACAGATATCAAATAAAAATTTGGATCAAACTTGATTTGTTTCATTTTGAATTCTTGTCAAATCTTTCATTGGTTGTTATTATAGTGGTGCTGCTGCCATTATGATAACATATCCGTCGAAAGAGGTTCAGCCCATTTGCGAGACATCATTCAATTATTTCATCTTTCTTTCAGTTTTTGAAAAAAATGGAAGATTTTTTCCAATGACTACGCATCTCAGACAACGCCACTGCTTATCGACACGCTATAAACATCAACCTGCACCTAAAAACCAGGGCAGTGAATTCTGTTTTGTTATCAAAAGGAGATATTCACGGATATCAAGATTTTTTCTTGTTTTCATTTATATTCCGTTCAGAAATTGTTCCTAACAAATTGGTACCACTCGTACCGTAATTTTGTAGATACATATGCTTCTTTTCTCCACATTATTCAATCGAATAGAGACTCAAGAAAATATCGTTCTTACTAAATGAAAACGGACTTTATTGATACAATCGTGTGGACTTATTATATCATTTAAAAATGGTAGGAAGCATACCTAAATCCCTGAATATTCACCTGAAGATAGTGCAGGAGTTTCCGCTTCCGCAGTACCTTTACCCGACCTTCCAAAATAAAGCGGAAACTATCTTTGTGAGATAAAATTATCTGTAATACCATACTTCGATGCAAATTCCATTGCTAGGAAATTATCGAATAATCTAAAAGAAAGCCGCTTCCAAGGCGAACCTGTCGTTGATCATTGACATAATTAGTACGTTGAGTAATTTAATATTGATTGGTCGGCATCGATATTTCATTGTCAAAAAATAAGAAATGTTTCACCTGATTTTTTGAAACAGAAATGATATTTTCATCATTTGTGAACATGTTCACAATGAAAATATCGACTTTCAAAAAAAACGAAATCCACTGTTCAGCGACTTGCTATGCTTGATGTGATTTTGCAGAATAATTAGCTGTAGTCGGAAAGATCGAAAGAATAACCTCTTAAATTCTTCCTGTTTAGCTTGAAATAACTTCATGTCCGCATTGTCCCAGAAGATTCCAAGATTCCAGGTTCCATCCAGGCAAATTTCCTTGGTGGTGGTACTCAAGCCCTAACATATACAATTCAAAAAATTGGAATTTCTGTGCTGATAGCAATTCATCTATAGAAATCACACGTGGAAAATGAGGCTTTCTGAATCAGCTCAAAAGAGTTTTGACCCCTGAAGGTTTCCGCTCGTAGAGGAACGACAGTCGGCTAACGAAAAACTTCTCAAACCAATGAATTATTGTTATCAAAACAGATAACGTTGTTACTAATATGGCTCCCGACCATAATGGTGTATCTTCATTCACAAAATGCAAAATGAATAATAAATTGTTTCAGTTTACCAAAATGTTCAGATTATTCAACAAGAAATCGACAGGTAAATCGGATAACTTCAGAATACTCGTAGTATTACTATTGATTTGAATATCATATTTTCAAGATCGTGGGTGTGCTTTAGAAAATCAGACGTTTTTGGGTGATTTTTTCTGACAATCAATCCTGTGAAGGCCACCTCATAATTGTGAGTTTTCTCTTACTGGTAGTTATAGTAGTGCTTCACATTATTCATGGCATTTCTTACCAAACGTCATCAACTTCAACCGAAGTCTCTCAGCTAGTAGACCTTGGTACTAACTCCCTACACCATACCTCAGGAGCGGCTTGGTTATTCGCAGCCCTGTCAACCATGAAACTTGACAGAGTTATTTTCCAATACTACAGAGACATTCTTATAAAGAATATTTCCATCGTATGTTAAAAATCCCATATGAAGCGGGACATTTTCGATCAATTACAGCGATAAATTCCCAGCGGGACATTTTCGGGCTGGTAAATACCCGGTAGGTATCGAAAAATACCCGCTCGGTCTGTGTATCTATAGTAACGATTGTTAAAATGTACATTCGTCATCTTGACAGGCATAAATACTGAATTTTAAACGTCGTTGTTTTAACTCCGGAAATATTCTACCGAATTACACTCGCATCAAAATAAACCTGATAATTTCCATTCAAGCATGTTGTCAGTAAAAAAACTGCATTCGGTTATTTTCATATTTTGCTTCGAAGTCGGGCTCTTTCGACAAAATATGAAAATAAACTCATGCAGTTTTAGACAACATGCTTTCATGGAAAATCATCGGTAATTTTGAAGCACTTGTGTAATTACTCCCGACAAATATATACCAAATTTGAATTCAATTCCAGGGCTCCGCTCATGAACGGGGCACACAAAAACCCCCTTTCTGTCTATGTCATTTTACGTCTCTTTAATGAATTACATTGTTCTCTGATAACTATGCAGGTAGCAGGGAAAAAGATGATTATAACAGATATCAAATAAAAATTTGGATCAAACTTGATTTGTTTCATTTTGAATTCTTGTCAAATCTTTCATTGGTTGTTATTATAGTGGTGCTGCTGCCATTATGATAACATATCCGTCGAAAGAGGTTCAGCCCATTTGCGAGACATCATTCAATTATTTCATCTTTCTTTCAGTTTTTGAAAAAAATGGAAGATTTTTTCCAATGACTACGCATCTCAGACAACGCCACTGCTTATCGACACGCTATAAACATCAACCTGCACCTAAAAACCTTATCATAATTATGCATCTACGTAGGACTGATTTAATATGCACCGAGATTTGCCCATAACTTTCTACAAAAGTGACTCAATTCGTATGAGGCTTGGCGCCATCAGATTTAGGCACGCGACATGGTAAAAGCTTTTGTCAGGGTTTTGTTCCGGGTTCCGAAACAACAGGTTCTTTGTTGATCATCGAGTTTGTAATTTCCAATTGCAATCAATAATCTCTCACATTTTTGAAATGGCTTCAGTACTGAAAAAATTCGGGGTATTCATATTTGTGTAGGTAAGTCGTTTTGGGAATTATATTTTTGATTTTCATGTAAAATTTCCACAGGTAATTTGAATGAATGGGAAACACGGGTTATTATTTCAGATATTCTTTCTTTAATCATTACAAGAGCGAATGTAGATAATGACAACGCGATCAATTCTTCTTCGAAAACGACGTTGAAGGGATGTAACACCGTTTGCAAAATAAGAGAGAAAACAAAACTAGGTATTTCCACCCATGTAATTATTTTTTCGATGAAATCCATCGAACAGAGTCATTGGTTGGACAATTCACCCCAACAAGATTTCAGTTCATGCCTGCTAGATAAATTCTATTTACTGTCCGGAGTTCAATGATTGTGGTTGTATTCTATCAACAGACTCCCACCTAGGACGAGATTGATCTATCTCTGACAACGACCAAAAGCAATAGAAGTAAGAAAACCGAATTTTATCCACTCAATGAAATGTTGGATGTTTGGTCGATTGAATCAAGGAAATAATATACTAGGCACAATATTGGTCATACAATTCACCTACCAGATTTGAATGAAACAATTATTGCATGAAATTTTGACAATGAATGAGGTTGGGAAGAAAATGGGTTTTCATCTCTGAGATCATCTTTTCCTTTTGTATTATTATTGATGAAATATGCTAAACACTTTCAAATAAACACTGATATTGCAGAGAAAAATAAAATGAGCTCTTATTCAACTGACAGGTACAAAACTCATTTAATTAACGAAAACAACTAATTTCTCAAATACGGAATATTCAATACAGAGTAAATTGCTTATTTCAACACTCTCCCCCAATTCACCATAACTGTATCAAAATTGAATACTCCCAAACTAGTTCTCATTTTCATGAGCTGGTCCACTGCTAAGGCCTTCGTCAAAACGTCTGCTTTCTGTTCCACAGACTCGATAGCCAAAACTGACTCACTCCAAACTATTTTGCTTCATTTTTATTTCAGCAATATACATCTGCTCTTTTCCACGATCGTGCGGTGTACCTGATGTTGAATTCATACTGCATACCTTTCTCCTGGAACTATTCCTCACCAGGCTACCGTGCTGGGTAATCGCACGTTGAAAGGTAAGGCCTCGTTAATTCATTGCTCGCACAAGTTTCGACTTCTGAGGGTTAACGTTCGTCAACGGAACGAACAATTTTTGAACAATTTGATTTTAGATGTATTTCCTTTCATTATCACACCTGAATCTCTTCAGCTTCATATTGAAATGGGCTGTTGCCATGCTTTCATAAATTTTTGAACATTGGAGTAGGTACCACGGATTTGCATTCCATAGTATACGCTGCCGTGAAGTGTGTGTACAGTGTGTCATCAATGAAAGTAAGAACATATTTTCTTCCATCGTATGAAACAGTAGAAAGTGAAGCAAAAAGATCGCTATGAACCAATTGCGATGGACGTTCCTTCATTTATCAGGTTGCCTGTTTTTTCTCCTCGACATAATATTGACATAATTAAATAGATGAATAGATTCTTTGAATTTCTATTCGGTTTGATGTCAATTCTTTCAACTTTATTTGACGATTTCATCAAACCGTTTTTGATTATATGTTACATACGTCCTACGCCACAGATCACTTTTCTCCTCAGAGGAATACAGATTTGCTTTATCACATGCAGAAACTACCAAGGAATCGAATTCATACAATTCGGCAACGGCTTCGGCAACGACTATTTCATTTTTAGATTTGATACCTCATTCATCCGGTTTTTCCATTAATATAAAATTTCACATTCACATTTCCACTCTCCACAGATAACAAAGTTTCTCTATCCTTTGCACGCTCCATCTTCATTAGTTCTTCTAATCCCTTCACATTGCTCAGAAATGTTTCTTCATTCACCATCTTTTCTGAGGCTCCCGAATCCAAATTCTAGCCCCAAGTGTCATTACTGGTTGATGCAGGAAAACTGATTCTTGCCCTCATTTCTCTTGTGAGCGATGGATCCACAGTAATAACTCCCGAACAGAATTTGTTCTCTTCGATATTGGACTCTTTTCTATAGTTTGGATGATTGATACTAACTGATGGTGCGATGAAGACTGTGAATCATATTTCGGCTCTCTCAACTCTTCGATTATTAATCTGATAATCTGTTCTGGACGAAATTCAAATATATACTTCTTCATGTTTCCAGAACTGTAACTACTACCCCAGTTGACTGACCATGCCTTTTCTCTTGAAGATGTCTGAGAGAACTGTCCAAATATCATAAGCAGTTCCTTTGTCTCTTACGTATTCTAAATGACCATCTGAAATCCTCTGAACAATCTGTGATTTACATTTCTCATCTTTCTTCTGTAGACTGGATATTTTCATTTCCATTTCCTTTGGACTTTCTTCACCGGTAACGAACATGCTCTTTACGAAATTGACCAAATCAAGTTCTTTCAAAAGAATTTCCGTATCCATCCAACAACGGTATTTTATACTTTACTTCCTTATCTGCCATTATACTGTTATACATTCAAAGTTAACTGATACAATGGGTAATCTGGGCCTATAACCTGATTAATATTCCCAAACAAATATTGATATTTCAGAGAAAGATAAAATCAACTTTTTTCAACTGATAAATACAAAACTAATTTAATCAAAAAAAAAAACAACTAGTTTCTTAGATACGGAATATCAATCACAGAGTGAACTGCTTTCAATAATTATACTCATGAACTTGAATTATGGAAACATTACAGTATGTACGTACAGGGTTCTTTATCTTTGAAAGCGAAATTGAAGTTGTAACGCGATTTGCAGAAGAGAGAAGAAAACGAAAGTAATTTCTGTCATAAAATGTTTTTTGTTATCAGATCAAACTGAATAAAATATTTGGTTAGAATCTACTATTGACAATGAAAGTCAATGCAAAGGAAACGAGATTCATCATTATATTTTTCTGTTGAGGCCTCAAGATAGTATCGACAAGAGAACCTTTAGAATATCAACAGTATACTTCATTTTCAGGCGTGATATTGAAAATGACTCTGGATGCGATTCGCAGGAGAAAGAGGAAAACAAAACTTTATTGCCCCAAGAAAATTTTTGGTCAATCTCCTTCGACACCTTAGATTCATCAAAAATTGTTTCCATCAATTATCGACCACCTGTTTTGAATGTTCATCAGAATATTTAATTTTCTTTAAATAACTAACTCCTTCATAACTTCAAACATTTTCTGAATGTCATGAATATTTTCAATTCTTTCTTGTTTCTTTCTCATTTGTCCTCAGGTTCTTCCCCTCCTTTATCAATGGAAACAAATATTTTTCCTCACCTTCTGTATACTGGTCATTCCCAAGCTATTTTATTTCTGATGTTATAGATAATCGTTTAGAATTTCATTTTGTCGAATCTCTTAAATATTTTGTTATATAGAACCATCAAGAATACAACCAAAATCAAGTTACTCTGATTACCTGATTCCCGCATCATCAGCATACACAAAATAGTTTCGCGTCATTTTCATTCGTAATATATTATAAATAAATGTCAGCCATTCTTGTTTCTTTCTCCTTTGTCCTCAGATTCGTCCCCTCCTTTATCAATGGAAACAAATATTTTTCCTCACCTTCTGTATACTGATCATTCCCGAACTATTTTATTTCTGATCTTATAGGTAACGTCTGCGCCTGTCAGAATTTAATTTTGTCGAATCTGTTGAATATTTTGTTACATAGAACCATCTATAATACAACCGAAATCAAGTTACTCCGATGACCTGATTTCCGCATCATCAGCATACTCAAAATAGTTTCGCCTCATTTTTATTCGTAATATATTACAAATAAATGCCAGCCATTCAAAAAAAGTGAGGATAGTCTTCTAGGCGACGCGAGAATTTCAAATGTGAAGGTGAGTCGTTATGCACGAATGGACAATCCTCTAAACTATTAAATGTCTGAAGTAGACAACCATTGGCGATTGCATAACATTTTTGATAGGGAGCATGCTCGATTGTTTATTGCTTTTTCGTTGTGACATTCTGCATAGGGATGGGTTTAGAGGACAACTTAATCAGAAAACGGGTTATGTAGAAATAAGCACTACAATAATGAATCAGTATGATAATAGGCCAAGCCATAGTGAATCAATAAAAATATAGATGGTTTCAAGTGTTACTTGAAGCAAATGTATTGAAAACCAGAATGTATAGTACTGACAGAAACGAGACAACTCGATAATCTTGAATTATATAAACTAGAAAACTACGGAATTATATATAATGAGGGTAAATATAATCAATGTGATGGAGTACTACGCTATCTTAGGTCCGATCTGGAATGTTCTCAAGAAACAGTGGAACTTCAAAATGAAACTAGGATTCTTAACACTATAATATTATATAATGGTGACAACTTTCTATACAATCATCTTATATTCACAGAAAATTTTTATATGTTTGCTATATACTGTACAAGTACATTGTTGATATATTGTTGATTTTATTCGTACATTTATTATTAGTATTAATTTTTTATCTACACGCTCCATACAAGTTTCGACTTTCGGAGTGAACAAATGTTTATTGAAAATCTATTATTTTACTGTCTCTGTTTTTATCATTAAACTGAAATAAACATTATTATTATTATATTATTAATTTATTCATATTCAAGGGGCAACCCAAAGCACCTAACGATCCTATCGAACATCTGAAAGCCTTCCTTCCTCATTTTCAGGGAGTCACAGCTGAACTTACTCGAATTCTTATAAAACACGACATATAAACAAAATTAACGGCAAACCATCCAACCAAACCATCAAAAACGTAACACCCAACGAGACACAAGAAATATATGACTTTGCTCAGTGCGATTGCTCGAGAGCATAGATTAGACAGACGAACAGACTAGTGGCCAACAGATCATAGGAACATGGCAATTATGACATGACCTGAACCATTTTAAAATATCATCATGAAAATAGATCAAAATTGACTTAACAACACAAATACCATTGCCACGACAAGAACACCTCATCCCAAAATAATTCGCGATGCAATAAAAATGAAACACGTCCTCTCAACGAACACATCTGTGACATGATATCCATGAGATTTCGTTATGAAGTTACACTACAACATTACTTTTTTGTTGCATTGCAGCAATATACTCGTTGGGATTTGACTGTGACGATGTCAAGATGTTTTATATGTGACGTTGTGTGACGTCCGCTTTCGTGATTTCCAGTAGAGCTAATTCTAGAAATGTCGAGTTCAATGTTGTGATGATCAATAGATTGGAAATGTTGTTCTATTTAACGAATCAATATATAAATAGATGAATATATGAATGGGTAGTAACTGTGAACATTGGATTGTTGATTGAAAATATGTATATTCTTTTGTTTCAAAATGTCTACTCCTCCCCCTTTTGTGATATATTGTGATTAATTCTGTGAGCATGGGTTCACTAAGTGCAAAAGCACAGAATCAGCATTATGTGAGTTCCAAACCAGAATTATCAATGCTCTGGACCAGAAGAACTGTGTTCTAGGTATTTTTATAGACTTCTCTCGTGCCTTCGATTGTGTAGATCATGAATTGTTACTCAAAAAACTATTCAGATCGGGTATAAGAGGAGTACCACATGACTCAGTTACATCATACCTTAAAGAAAGAAGGCAAAGAGTGAAAATTGGCAATTGCATTAGTAGTGAATCTGAAATTGGCCAGGGAGTACCTCAAGGATCTAATTTGGGTCCATTAATAACACCACAACATTTTTTACCAGTTACGTAGACGACACCAACATACTAATAATAGAAGAAAGCATGGAAAGCTTGAGGAAAACCACAGCAGATATATCCAGTACAATAAATCTTTGGTCAGAAAAAAATATCTTAAAACTCAACAAAGGCAAAACTAATATCATATTATTTTCTAGTCGCAGCCTGAACAACATGGAGATATCTTTAAATGATGAAATGATAAGCCCGGTTGAAACAGTAAATATGCTGGGGATTGTTCTGGACCGAAAACTATCATGGCATCCTCATATCGATGCACTTTGTACTAAATTGAAAAAATGCTGCTTCTCCATTAGTTTCATGTCTAATCACTGTAGTATCAATGTATTCAAAACTTTGTATCACGCAAATTTTCATTCCCACATTCGCTATGGGATTCTGAACTGGGGCACTGGTGCAGCCGTGCAAAGGGTATTCCTAATTCAAAAATACGTGATAAGAATAATTGCTCAACTAGGATACAGGGAGTCATGCAGAGATGCATTCAAAGAACTGAATATTCTGACAGTCGCCAGCACATATATATTAGAATCGTGTGCATATGTATTCAGACATAAATCAATCTTTCAACCACATCAACATGAACACAATACTCGCTCTAAGGGTCTATTGGTGTCAAATGCTCATAGAACAGCATTGTATGAAAAAAATGTAGATTTTAACGGCTGTAAATTCTACAATATACTTCCTAAAGATATCAAGGATTCTCCCAGTTCTCATGTGTTTAAATGTAGGTTGAAGAAATTGCTGCTTCAGATGAACTGTTACACTTTTCAGGTATTTATCGAACTATAAATTATAGACTGAGTAGAAGCACATTTTTTTTCTATAAATAAGCATATGCTTCTGACGACTCCAATCATTGTACACTGTTAGCAGTATTGCAGCAACTGTACTTTTCAATTTGAGAAATTAATATTATCAATATTAATTCTTTTATACTGTTTGTGTTATTGTGTTGTTTATAGTATCTTGACTAAGTTTTATAATCTTCTTACCTGTACTTACTTTATATATATATATATATATATATATATATATATATATATATATATATATAATTTTATTTTTACTTTTGGACTTGATATTTTCTTTGTTTATTGTGCATTAATTTTTTTTTTCAATGTACTTTTCAACCGAAGAAAGAAATAAATATGATTATTATTATAGTTTTCTGATTTCATAACCGAGCTGAAATAGATTTTCTTCTAAATTATCGTAGAGTCAGAGAGGGAGTCTTCTACTTCTCGAATAACTGGGCGGAAATTGTAATTTCGAAGAGATTCGGTGGAGATAGGTTGAACATATTCTTAAATTCATAATAAAAGGTTTCTGGGTTATATGTTATAAGTGTTGGTGGGCAGCATTTCATTGGTTTTCAATTGTCAGTGAAACTTTCATTGGATGAGAGGAAACGATTCACGGAAACAATCTGGATTTGGTTGTGTCTAGATTGGATCGGATTGTGTGTTGAATTTCATTAAATTGTTCTGTTTTGCTGAGGCAATGAGAGGGTGTACTTTCATCCTTTTTATATATGCTTTCTTACTGATCTCTAAAGACAAAGCAGTTGGACAGTAGTTATATGGGGGCTACTTTTGACTGATCTCAAATCGTCCTATATAGAGAACGCGAACAGGCCTTATAGGAATTTCTGGAGTTTGAGGTGCGAAGTATACCAGATGATTCGTTGAAATTCGTTTTATCCATAAAACTCGTGACATTTTTACATCTGATGAACGGAGCTTGAAATACTATATCGATATTTCGTTATAACACTTTTGTAGAATGGGAAAGCTATAAGTGCATCATCCAGCGATTGTTGTTGGCAGTTTTAAAAATGGATTGTGAGATGTGCATGAAAAAATTTGAATTCAGAAAGTACTTTCTGGATTAAGATTCTTGGAATATTATTTTTCAGTGTGTTTACCACTCTTTACTCAAAATAGTCGATGAATAGCAGTCCAGATTTTGTATAATCGCGAATTTTAAAAATGTATCACAAAAACCTACGGAATGAAATCATTCGAAGATTTTTGTTGTCTATCATTTCAATTCCAGCTTCAATATCAATGCAAATTTCAAACTACACTTCTTGCAGGCAAAGCTTGTTAAGAGAGATAGAAAGAGCAGTCAACTACCAGAGGGGTAAGGAAATATTTTTGGTTGTTATTCAAAGAATCTTGTTTCCATTTTCTCCCTATCATGTTGGTTGATGTTTCATTAATGAAAACGTTTTGGAATATTTGCATGAGAAAAAGAAAGAAACATTCAAAATGTGATTTGGTCCTGAAAATAAGATATGAAGTCAGAATAAATATAATTAGACGCCTTTTCTTTGAAAACTAGCATTTTCCGGAAAGTATGTACTTTCCGGGCTAAGCCGGGAAGAATCACATCGTTATTGTCATTGTGAGCCATTTCGAACGAACTGTCCAATAGTAGCAATTGCTCGAATTTTCATTGAACTATTAACAGAAATCAGAAGAATTCTGTTAGTACCGATCTTCTGTTTGAATCTTGAGGTAAAGAAACGCCTATTGAATCTGAAATATTCGCCTCAGAAATTGAAAAAATATGTATACTTTCATTCAAAGTAATTGTGTCGTCCCAATTTGATAGCCACCTTAAGAATTCTATCGCTTGTTGAGAATTTTTGCGAATTCCATCAGTATATTTAAGTCTCCATTTTCTCGAGAGAGATCTAGCCTATTCACGAGACTTTTTTGAATTCACAGTAAACAAATGTATTATATAAAATAAACTTCTAGTTAACCGTCCAGCAATTCATGAGGAGAACAATCGTTTTTCAATCGTAGCCGCGGTGTTCGCTTGGCATACGATCTTCGTTGTATCTTATTAGTGGCAGACTACCATTTTGAGGTTTGGTGATATTAGATGAAGCTTTTCCTTGAATTTCACCCTCGCGCACCTAATTTGATTTGTTTTTCGGTTCACTTATGCGACGAGAATTGAGGTGGCAGACGATATCCTCTGAGCTCCTCATGTTTCAACTGATACTTACAACCAGTTTCGCGTATGCGGCTATAATTTATTTTTGTTGATTTTTTTCTGCAGTTGTGACGCTCCTGCAACCCCCTGTCATGGAGGTTCAGATTACTATTATGTATTGTACACATATAGCTCGTACAAAAAAAGTGGCTGGGCTGACTGCGTCTACAAACGCGACGACTCACAAAGACATTTCCTGGAAACCATTATCTTCCTATTGGACCTTCTGCAACACAAGACACTGTCTCTACAACTAAGTGTGTAGAAATAGTAAAGGTAAACTGTAGATGATCTCTAAGGTGCGAATGTCGATCCATGAAAATCAAATAAGGGTAAATCTCACTCAGGTGATTCTAACCCCTTTTTCAATCCAGAGAACTTTGTAACTATCGTTTGAAGCTTATTCAGTGTGTAGAAAAAGCAATGGTCATCATGTGTAAAAACATCTCTTGAAAGTGTTACTTTTTGCTAAAATATCAACCATTTCATGATCCATGTGGTATCCCTCCTTCCAATCATTCTCGCTCAGTGCACATCTCTCGGGAACAACTGCCACTCTTGTGCGAGGTGATGCGATTCTTCAACAATAAGTATGACGTTCATAATTTGACCTATCGTGGTATATTCGTTTGTTTGTTGCTGCTAACATTCGGTAGTTGTACTAATTGTTCCGGAACGATATCGAAGGCCCTTCCGAAGGAAACTAAAAAACGGGAGGAGTTATGGATATTGGAATAACCCGACGTGATAATTGAAGCAATCGGGTCATGGCCTCATGACTTGCTCAAATCTGATTCTTTGGATTCGAAATCCTCTTTGCATTTTCAGGACAATCTATTCTTGAAGTACAACCATATGAAAATAATTGGAAAAGAATATTATTGTGTGACTTCCACAGGACAATTCACGAAACCACCCCACGTGTTCCACTATATTTATAATACAATATGTTTCTCGGGCCTATTATGGTACCACAACGATCCAACAATGTGCTCATACATATCTTGATTGCAGGAAATACTCATGGGAAAAAATCAATCATTCTAATTGCCTGGGATAACCTGTTCAACTGTCCTTATTACTCATATTTCGTCATAAGGAAACAAATCGAACAAGGACGAATCATTCAAATCTATTCGGTCACTCAGCAAATGATCCGCCGACTTCTCGACTGTATTGAGTTCTGAGGATTCAAACAGTTTGAGTTCTAGACTTTTCTTTTCCAAAAAATGCAATATATGATAAGAATCACTGAACTCATATCTTTCAGTCAGAAGATGGTGTGCAAATGTTTTATCTATCCTTTTATAAAAAAAATGACTTATATTCTCTCTTATTCTATGGATGAAAGATCCCTCCGTTTGTCCAAAATGCAGTTTGGGTCAAGAACCACTGGCATACTCCTGATCTTTATGACATTGGAGTTTTATCTTCTAATTCGTTCTGTGTGCAATGTATATCTCCTCATTCTTCAAAAACGAGCAATAATATCGGTGGGTTGGTAAATTATTGAATATTTCACTTCCAGAAGACAAAGTAAAATTTGTTAAGTGGATTGCGGTCAACAACGGTTACGATGTGAACATTGTTGACCCATTCTGTCTGAGGAATCGCAGAAAAAAGCCGTAAATCAGGTCTATTGATTACGAGAAATGATATTGACCTACGTAGGCGAACTAGTCAAAACTATTGCTCGTTTTTTGAAGAATTAGACATGGCCCACGGAACGGAAAATATCTTGAGTAAATGCATTTGGAACAATGAGGATAAAACTTCAGCGTAGGAAAGAAAAGAAGAATACGAGTTAACGAATTGTTTTTGCCCTAACTGTGTATTTGGCATACGGAGAGATCTTAGACCAGAAGAATAAAAGAAGATAGAAGTAGTTTTTTGAATGGAAATATCAATTCATCATTTGCAATTCTTCTTCTGACTGGAAGGCATGTATTTCATCATGAATATTGTTACGAGTTATCCCTGAGTTCGTCGATTAAAACACCAAACAACACTGAGCCTCTTTTATTATAACTCTCTATCACAATACAATACAACACAATCACTTAAATCGCTCCGATAACTTTCCAATGCTCGGTACCAAACTCTCTGTACTAAAAATTCTGTTATACAAACTCTACACGTCGACTACTTGCACTTAGCAATAACAAAACTCTCTCCACTTAGCTCTACTGAACTCGCTCCACTTACCTCTGAATACAAACTTCCGAATAACTAACTTTCCGAATAAAAACTTCCCTGCGATATCCCGATGCTTATATATACCTGCGTACCTATCGAGTATCCTCGAGCAAAGCCCCGATGACGTTTCTAGAATTCTCCAGGCGGCAGTCAACAGTTCTTGGAAAATGACGACGCGATCCCTCATTTGCGTTTACGATATCGTCAGGGCCGGCGCTGGGAGAGCGCTAGGAGATTCGCAACATTATCCCCTTCTCAATTTTGATCGTCCCGATCAAACAATATCTCTTTATTTCCATTGTAACATTTTAGTCTCTCTAGGTGTACGACTTTCATTTTTGTTCTAGGCCTACGTTGAACCCTGTACACCACATCATTTATCCTGCGACGAGGTTTCTACAGCCATACTCGATCTTCTTCTTGAAATCCGCCAGTATTTGCCTTTCGATAGTTCCGCGCCTTCCTCCTGTCAATACACTCTAGCGTCTCGTGTTGTTTAGCGGATGGAACTCTTCTTGATGGTTGTTGAATCGCGTGGACTTGGCCAATGTTGACTTCTTGTTTGACCAAGTCAGCCCTTTCAGTTGTTTTCAGCTCGGAGATGTCACGTTTACTTCTAATACGACACCTGGCGGCTCTCACAGGGATGGCTTGTTTTGTCTTCACCCGGGCTTGTCCGAAAACCGATTTGTTGTCATCCGATGGCCGGACGCTGCAATCAAGGTCATTACTCACTGTGACACGAGCTAATTCCTTCGATAAAGCAGGGATTCTCGCAATTTCCGGTAATCGCTGTTTCACAGGCATTGCCCTTTCTGCTGGAGTTGCAAGGACAAATTCTTCTCCTCCGAACCTTATGATCTTTTGCTCATTGTCGAATGAAATTCCATGGTCACTGATCAAGTCCATTCCGAGTATGAATTGATCTTCTATATCTGCGACGTAGACTGTACCTGTGATAGTGAGTCGCCCAAGGATCAACGTAATTTTAGCCTCTCCTCGAATAGGTGCGTTTTCACCAGTGACTGTCCGAATCACGACGTTGGATGAAATAGGCTTCACGTTTCCAGACCGAAGGATGTCTATGGTGCATATAACATCCATTTTATTCAATTTCCCTGGAATGGTGAGTCTCTCAGATGTTATTTTTAGTCTGTTAACACAGATGACCCTCGGTGACCTTGACCTCGCAGGTGATTGCGAACTTGGCGGCGTCCTGGCAGGTGAGTTGGATTTTGGTGGCATTCTCACCTTGCAATCTTTCATGAAATGCCCTGATCTTCCACATCTATAACATTTACTCTGTGTCATTCTCTTCCTGCAGTCTTTTATGAAATGTCCCGGCCTTCTACAGCTATAGCAGATCCTCTGCGACATTTTCACCCAACAGTATTTTAAAAGATGTCCGGGTTTTCCACATCTATAGCATGTCCTCTTCTTCTGGGTGCTCATTCCACTCATCAACGATTTGATCTCCTCCAGAAATTTCTCAAATGAACCACTCGTTGCGCCAGATCTATGTTCAGGATCGTCAATTGTTACCGCTCGCACTCTCGGCCTTGAGGTGTCGAAGGCCGCCTTCACTTCTAGCGAACGTACCAAAGCATCGCTACTCCTTTTGAAACTTGTAAGTCGCAGAGTTCTTTGGATTTCTGAGTCTCTAAGTCCGTCAATAAATATCTGCACAGCCAAACTGCTCCTTGAATTCTCCGGGCGCATCTGGGTACGCCAGCTGGATTAGGCGTCGAACATCTGCCTCAAATTCTTGCAGATTCTCACCTGATTTTTGTGTGCGAGTCTTCATTTGGGCCCGGTACAGCTGTTCTCAGTGTTGATCGCCATACCTCAACTCTAGTGCAGAAATCAGGTCCTCATATATTGCTTCTGCTGTTCTATGGGTATCGTTTGTAATATACCCAAAGCTGGCCCTCTCAAAGCTATTATGAGTGCCGTAGCCTTTTCTTCTTCGTCCCATCCATTAGTCTCTGTCGCAGCCTCAAACTGTCTACGATACATAGCCCAAGACGACTGTCCGTCAAAAGTCGGTGGTTTTACGGAAATTGTTGATGTGGCAACCCTTTCTCGGCGATCCTGGTTCTTGAGAAGAGCTATCTGCCTTTCAAGTCCTGTCACCTCCTCTCGCACTGTATCCACTTTATCATTGACCTCATCGATTTCCTTAACGGTTTCCTTCAGTTCTCTTTCCAGATTTGCTTTTAGTTCTCCCACTCGTACTCCAATTTTATGTAAAACATGCTCGAATAACTTGTCTTGATGTTCTCGAACGTTCTGGAAGTCTGCTTTCCATTGTTTTTCTATTATAACTAATTCATTCTTTTGCTCTTCTCTCACCTTCTTCTGTTCTTCTAGAATTTTCTGGATTGCTTCCTCTCGTTCTATTTTTTCACGTTCTAGTTCTTTCCTCTGTTCTTCGAGAATTTTCCGGATTACGTCTTCTCGTTCTTTCATTTCATCTTCTCGCTCTTTTCTCTGTTCTTCGAGAATTTTCTGGAGTCCTTCTTTTCGTTCTTTCTTTACATTTTCTCGTTCTGATTGTCGTTCTTTCTTTTCATTTTCTCGTTCTAATTGTCGTTCTTTCTATTCTTCCTGGCGTCGCTTTTCCTCTTCTTGTTTTTCCTCCTGCCGTCATCTTTCATAATCCGCAAATTGGTTTTGGAATAATTTCAACATGTCCTCTATCGTACCGTAAGATGTACTTATCGTATTCACCATAAATTGTTTTTATTTACCAGCAGTTCCAATTCCGACACCACTGTTACGATTAATCCCTGGATTCGTCGATTAAAACACCAAACAACACTGAACTTCTTTTATTATAATTCTCTATCACAATACAATGCAACACAATCACTTAAATCGCTCCGATAACTTTCCAATGCTCGGTACTAAACTCTGCACTAAAAATTCTGTTATACAAATTCTACACGTCGACTAGTTGCACTTAGCTCTACTAAACTCGCTCCACTTAGCTCTGAATACAAACTTCCGAATAATAACTAACTCTCCGAATAAAAACTTGTCTTCCCCGCGATATCCCGATGCTTATAATATACCTGCGTACCTAGAGAGAATCCTCGAGCGAAGCCCCGATGACGTGTCTCGAATTCTCCAGGCGGCAATCAACAGTTCTTGGAAAACGACGACGCGATCCCTCATCTGCTTTTACGATCTCGTCAGGGCCGGCGCTAGGAGAGCGCTGGGAGATTCGTAACAATATGATTCATTGCTTTTGGAGACGAAAGTTTCGAAACCTTATCTATTGGAAGCCTTTGAAATTAACAGAGGTCGAGAGATATTTGCTGAATGACCGAATAGATTTGAATGATTCTCCCTTGCTCAATCCATTTCTTTATGACAAAATATGAATCCAATGGAAATCATACAAAGAAGTGTTTTACTAATTACGTTATCGTCCAATTATATCAGTTATTTCAATTGAACTGTTGAAATGGTTCTCACTGTCACTAACAATGTTTTCAATCCTGCTTGAGGAAATTATTGTTTAGGAAATAAGTGTCGCGGTTCTGTTCCCATTTTGTTGAATATGAAGGAACCTTATATATTTCGTATCATTTCCTCTGGAGAGCTTGGTTTGATTTTTTCTATACCAGTATAGGTCAAATGTGTTTGTTCATAGACATCTATGATTTGAAGCAGAACTCCTGTTCATCTGAAAATTTAACGAATATGTTGAAAGTTCCGCATGAAGTTTGAAGAAAAATACCAAGAAAATTAAATTCAAGAAAATGAAGATCAAAGAATTCTCCCTGACCAAATGAACCGATATGGGGGTGGCTTGTAATTCAAAAGATGACACCAAAATAAAAAAAATGAGTGAATGTTCAGATGTTCGTGAAACAGTAGCACCTCAACATACAATTACTTTTCATTCGTCTCGTATTGTAAACCACGATTTCACATCTATTATATAACTGATTCGATCTTCTGCCTGAGGCTGAATGATTATTAACTTTTAGCGCTTGATTCTGAGAAGAAGCTCTCACATTTACATCCTGGATTGAATATACAGATAGAAGAAAATAATTGGAATCCGCTATTGTATTGTAATGACACAAAACATGCATACCGATCATTCCTTATTCTTTCTTATTGAAAATGATTGCGTTTCGTCAGTTGAGTTGAAGGTTCTCTCATGTTGACTACCTACCAACTAGAAATTTTCAAAATTCCCTATTTCATCTGTGATGTTACTGGAAATACTTAATAGAGTATATTTATGAGAACTGCTGAAGATTAGAATTGAATTTATTGATTATCTTATCTTTAGACCACTCCAGCTTCAGAAAATAGACGAAATTTTATGTTTATTATTGAATAATCTTTAACGAGTGTTCTTATCAAAAGAAATCTGATAGAAATTATGGGAACATCTAGGAACAATTCAAATAAACTTGGAACGAAAATATATATCAATGAAGTCAATCAATAACAACAGTAACTAATGAAGTCATTGTGTAGAGTCAATATGTATTCATATACAAGTTGAACTCTTGTAGGACAATAAAGCATTTCATTGATCATTAATACATTGAAATTTTTCAAAGCCATACATGTGTGAAGTAATTTCATTTTTGTTGAACCTACACTGTATTTCACTACTGAACGCTTCTACTACAATCATGATATAATGAAAATCTCGTAATATATTATGAGATACGTGATATCATTCAATTCTGGCAATATAAAACTACCAATTCAAAACTGAATGGTGACAACACAAGTTTACTTGAATAGTATCCAGTTTGAATATATCAACAAAATATTTTACAAAGCATTACACAATTATTGATTATTTATACAAAAATTGTTTCTGTCCCAATTTCAATGAACAGTGAGGACACGAAATCCTTGAAATATTTCAAATTTAACAAGATCGACCTTCAAGTCAATCAATTATCGTAATGCTAATATCAAAGATATCAGCACTTTCTTTATTTCGACAAAGGATATTTCATGAACGTGGAAGTGGCATAAACTCTGATTTCGAAGGAAACATGGTTATTCCTTGAGGCATACAAAGAGAAGGTGACGCCTTATACCAAGCATAACTTGAGCGACTGTACATATTGAATGATATTCACCGTTCAATTATTATTATTTGTCTCAATCTCTGGGCCCAATAATTTTCGATATTTGGGAAAAAAGTAAGGAATTGCTATTACCTTTGAAATCGAAGGAGTGATACGCTTTTCGAAATATATCATCATTGATACTTATTTCCAAGCATTTGCTTTGTGGTGAAAGTGGAGAGTCCTTCAAGAAAGATATTTGACTGTCAGTCTCAGGTCGGTATTTGTGCTATTCAAAACTATGAAAACGGTTATAATTTGTTCTTGTCTTATCGAGTACCAATAATATATGATTGTGGTATTATGCATTGATGGAAGTGTTATTTCAGGAAGAATGTTATATTTGCCTAATGAAAGATATAGTAGGTCTTAGAACGAAATAAGAATTGAAGTTTCAGGGAGAATTATTTTTCAACTTGAGACGTAGATGTTTCAGATACAAGAAAATGAATTTTTATGGAATGGTGGTAACCCAAATAATAACTTTGTTTTACATGATCGAATAGTTTCTATTTTTCTTTTTATAGTAATTATAGCTCATCCAATCCATCCTGGAAGTAGTCTAGACCCTCCTCTGATTGCTCAGTAAAGCAAACTTCGGAAAAAAGTAAAAACAATCACTTGAAATAAATTTCCACAAAGTGAAATGCATACCATACATTTCCAGTCACGGACTATATGGCAGGAACAATCGTCATTAATTCAATGCCATGAGCTAGACAAAAAATGAATCAGGTGTTTATCCATCTTTAGGAAAGTTTTTAGTCACTGATTCATTGATTCATCCAAAAATTATACCAATTTGCAAACAAACATAGCACCCATAAAAATTCAGGAATTGTATATGGAGTTGTTGTTGACATACAGATAAATTGAGTTTTTTCGTTGACAAAATGGTTAGTTAATACCTAATGTACATTCACTATGAACACATGTTATACCTTCTGAGGAAAAATCAAGATATGATTATGGATAAAATAACTGGCTTCTAGGTAGTAAATAAATGAAAACTGGCAATTAAGTTCTTGTTTTTTAAGCATATATGCATTGGAGGAAAAGATATTATCTGACTGGTGAAATAACATAACCGAAATGAGTGAAATCTATGATAACAGTACCCAAAATAATACCAAAATACTCAGCATCAATTATTTCTAGTATCTCATATATAAGATAACATAGATATCTTTTCTATCTATGCAATGAACATAGGATTTAATTTTTTTTTCATGACTAAGTGATTGCTTTCCTTATCAGATTTTATGGGACATGGTTGAAGAGTTTTTCGCATGGAAGCATGATTTCTATGTCCATAATTTATTTTGGAACATTCATTTGTGTATGAAGTTGTGTTTTTGTCTCCTCCGATGGGTATGATCCAATGTGTGTAAAAGACTTTTTTGTTCTTGTAGATGTAAAGCATAATCTCTTAAAAACAAAATTGTCTCACATTAAATATTCTAATCTCAATGTACAAGTTCTCAGACAAATAACTTCTTTATTTGTAGATTATTTCCAGAAAATATATCTGCAAGACATTCCATTTTTGTAACTGTACATCTAATGCACTTTCCCAATTCAGAATTCCATATTCAATTCTGGATTCGACGAGAGAAAAGTATAAGATTCTCAAGAAGTGTGTTCCATTATTTCAGAAAAATATCTGAACCTGAAATGAAGAAGTATAAGCATCTTCAACCATACAGCTGAGAGTAATTATAGATTTTCACTAGATGGAACTCGTCAATAAATTTGATATTCCAGAAACTGACAACGGACAATGTGAACTATCGCAGCAACTTATTGGAGTAGATTGAATAGTTTGAAAATTTGCCCTCCTACATGTGTATATTAATTCTTACTTTTTCAGATTGTGCTAGGTTGAGAACCCAAAAAAACTAGAAGAAAAAATCCATTCACCACAAAATAATGACATTCAAACAGTACTTGAAAGAAAAGTTTTAGCAATTGCAGGGGATCGACTTGTGGAAAATATATCTGACCATTTTCACGGAAAAGCAATATGCAGTATCACAAAAAAAATTATGATTGATGTCACTGATTGGCTTCCTTGAGGTAAAAATCTAACATGTTACGAGATGTCATAAAAATTGCTTGAGATGAAAATCAATATTCTCAGGTATGATTGGAACTTCCGATATGACATAGCTCAATTATCCAATTACCAAAATTGAAACACTTGCATTCGACTCGCATATCGCTAACAACATTAGTATCTATAGGAGTAGAATTGATGAATATCAATTATATCTTCCCTCCTTCATTGAATACACCACGAACATTTTCACTGAACACAAATTATTGTGCTGATATTGATGGATTGGCTGTCATAAATTATTTTTAGCTCCATTGAATAATAGTTCCGAAAAATATACTACAAGATTTTGTCCTGTATAAATTCAGCTCCACAGTGCGAACCATAAGTGTTACCCCATTATATAAATCACAATAAATATCACAAATCGATATAAATATATACTAAAAGTCCATAATTCGATTTTGACCCAGCATGAAACATATTCAGATCTATGGTGAACAATAACTTGTAGCACTTCTTGCCACAATTAACTGTATACAGGAAAAAGCCTAATTCCTAATTCCACCTGAAAATAGGAAGTTACTCCCAAATTATCCTATACGGCTTTCATGGAGACGATTAATTCCGGGAAACTAATCAAGAAGAACCCAGCGCCAAATGAAAAAAAAGAATTTTCAATGGCATCCGTGATCAGGTTTCCCCTGTATATAGTCGGTTGTTTCGCTAACTACTGCTGGCATAGTAATGGAATTTATTGCTCAATCTAGCACCATTGTTTGAGCTGGGCCTTTCGAGCCCCCAAAAAATTGTTATGGGCTTGCAGTCTAATAGTAGCGCTCTCCAAATTCCCCCCCCTACCGGGAAGTGCAGCTGCCCTTTCGAAAAATTGAACGTGATACTTCATTTGAAACCGTGTTTTATTCTCTACTCAACAGTGAAAAAAATTGGAAATTGAATCAGTAGGTGTCGAATTATGTTTATTTAAGACTACCGAATATTAATATAATTTAAATTTGGCGTTGCATGCCCTGAATCTGACTTGAAATGGAATCTAGTTTCCTTATGCTAGATTTATTCACACAAGAGTTTGTATATAGATCACTTGTAAGGCCACAACAATCACAATATCTCTGAAAAACGTAGGGACTCATAGATACTAAAAATGCTTTATTTGTGGAAATATATAAACTGGGAACATTTTGAAATTTCATATCAATGACACATTATTGGTATAAGTTGAAAAACAACTCCTTTATTATATTTTTTAATCACTCTCCTCGAAGTTTCACATTATTAGTAGTAGATTTCTACCTTGTATGGTATATCTCGATAATTTTACGGGTAGGGAGTTCGATCAGTTAGCCTAAAAAATCAAGCATGATAGAGGTTTCTGTTTTCAAACCTCTATAGATTAGAGCTGGCCCCAAATCCTCCTACTATAGGAAGCAATGGCCAATACAAGACGAAAGAGAGAGAGAATCCTCTACATTCTAAAAAAAAAATTCGTTATTTATAATGGTTACGATTAGGAATTGTTGATTTGTTTTGCCCTATGTCCCTTGAAATATATAATTTGCGTAGTTCTGTATTTTGTTAGAAATATGAGTTACTCATTCAGGATTCAGTGTGGGTGAACCTGTTGTTGATATATCCTCTAAATCAACGAAGAATAAAGAAGAAAATCCCTACAATGGCAATGTTGCTAAAGAAGATACAGACCCGTTATCAATAACTTTTCGTATAAAGTGCATTTCTTTAATGCCCCCTTTTATTTTTGAACGGGTCAACTCAAAAAATTGAAATTTGGGATAATGAAATTGATGCATTAATACTTGAATATTTTGGAGAAAAATTGACACAAAAATTTCAAGATGGACACTGAAGGCCACCTGGGAAAAAAATTTAATGGAGAGGGGGTCTTGTGACGACTACTTTACAACCATAGGATTTGAAGTCAATATCTTTACGTACTACAAAATGGCGGAACATTTAATAATTGCCTGCACACTTCGATGTTTGTCTTCATACTTTGAGGAAATAGGCTGAGTTCAGTTCAGAAGATTTTCGAACACAGCAACATCGATATTTCTACAAATATTTATTCACTGCCGTACATTCAATATTGAAGCAGGTTCAGTTTCGTACACCTTCTGCTTCAAATGACCCCATAAAAAAGTCTTAAGGTGTCAAATCTGGCAAGCGGGCTAGCCATTCCATAGTACCTCGATGGCCAATCCAACGACCATAGTATTATCCAAATAGTTTCTTTACTGTCCGGAGTCATGTGGTGGTGCTCCATCTTATTGGAATAATAATATCCATATCGAATTCATTAGGATTCACTTCTACGATTTCGGTGATTAAAGGATCAACAGTAATTGACAGCATATTCAAATACAATTCCCCTGTTAACTTTTGTTCAGTTGACCATTTTGGAGATAGTTTACGTGGTACGTACCTACTCATAAAATCCGAAACTTAATGAGAATATTTGAACTAAACAATGATGTTCGTTGTACCGACATTTTTGTCCTTTTTCATGAACGAAAAATAACCAATCAAACCTTATCGGTTGTTGGTATCGGCATATGGCAGTGAAAAACGAATATTCATAGAAATATCTATATTGATGTGTTTGTTTTCAGATAATCATTAAATGTTCCGCCATTTTGAAGTAGGTAGGTAGAAAGATATTGACTTCATATTCTAGGGTTGTAAAGTAATCATCACGAGCTTCAAAACGATGTTTCACAAAACCCCCCCTTTTTCATTTAATTTTTTTTCAGACGGCGCCCAGTCGCTATCTTGAAATTTTCCTGGGTGAATTTTACTTCAAAATATAGTATTCATACATAAATTTCATCATCCCAAGTTTCAATTTTTTGAGTTGACCCGATCAAAAAATAAAAGGGGATAGAAGGATAGAACGTGAATCGATCGTTTCATAGTTTTCAGTGATAATTATTTTGTGAATACGATTTAAACATGAACTCATAGACATTCTCTAACTCTTTGGATATCGATGACAAGGGTTGATGTCGAACGTAGATCAATTACGCAAGTTATTTAATCGAAAGTGGCCTTGGTTTCTATACTTTTATCAGGCCATTTGCGAATCAAATCAGTCCAAATCTCGAAGGCGAAGCCCACGAGTGTCATGCTTTTGCCGAACGAAAGTGAAAATAGCCCCGGGCCGTCTCGGACCGCGATAATCTCCCAATTAAGGTTAGGCGAGGAGGTAAAAAAATCAACTTACACAAAGTTGAATCTCATTTTCGTGCACGGGATGTTGCTTTTTCACTGACTCGTTCCGAACCACTGGATTCTGCAATCGAATCAAACCCATATTTATAAATTCTGATGTGAATTTCCCCTTCACTTACAGTGGTTCTGCTCGGTAGAAAGTTACATTGCCGAAGAGGTCGTCGAGGCGGTTCGAATGGCCGAGTGTAATATGTGTACTTGCAATAAAAACATTTTTTGAATTTTTGCTGGATTTTAAGTGTTGCTGATTACCATCATTGTCTCGTCTTCTCGTTTCGAGGAGTATTCCGTTCCAGGTGCTACAGATGATATCTTTATATTTCCGAGAAATATATTGTTCTGTGTGTTGGCAGGTACCAGATACCGAGTTTATTCAAGGATTTCTGGGCTGACTGCTTCAATGTCACACGAGCACTACGTGAAGTGAAGAACGACGAATGTACAAAACCGTGGAGTTCCGAGAACGACTCCAATAAATAGCCAGGGCGTAAGTTTCGAAAAAAATATTACGATGAGTCATTTTTTTATTGCATATTTTCCTTTGTCGAATACACTCTTGAGCGCCGCGCTGTGAAGAAAGAGCATTGAGCAGACAAGGGATGGCTAATAATTATATATAAGAGCGACTTACTCATTCACGGTACTACCAAGTCAGTTAGTGAATCCGATATACTTACATATTCGCCCAGGAATATCCTATGCGCATTGCCCATTCCACCACGGCAGAAAAAAGTCTGTCTTGGAATTTTTATGTGTGTTAATAATTCACAAATCAAAATTCGCATGATTGAGAAAGAGGTCAACAACGTTCAATTTCAGTGGAAAAAAAAGCTCTTCTCCCAACAGAAACACTATCAGTCAGTAACATAGTTTGGTAATGTTGTATATTACACATTGAAGTGGAGAAAATATAATATTTGTTTTTATCTACACCCATACTCTAATAATACACTTATATGCCCACAACCCGTTTCATAATGAAATCCATTACGATACAGATTTTCATTACGATACAGATTTTCAACCAATAGAAACCCATTATTTTTCAATCAAGCATGATGTGCAAGCTTTGCATTCTGACGTTTGTCAAGTCAAAATTAGTAGGTATTGAATTTTTGAAGAATTTAGTCAATTTTCGATAATCGAATGAAAATGTCTTATAGCAGTGATATAGAAAAATTACCAGCGACTCGACCACAGATGTCTTAGACAAGAAAAAAATACAATCGAAATGAATATATTTTTCATTTGACAAATGCAACACAAATGTTTTTATTTTCGACTAAACCAAATGAGATTTCATGGCCGAGTGGTCAATGGCGAGGACATTGATCAAAAATGTCCGGGTTCAAATCCTGACTTCAGCAGAGATTTTTTTTAATTTTTTTTTCTTTTCACTTCTTATTGTTGTATTTTCCGTAGTTATACCATTGATTATAATTTTGTAGAATTCTTCAAAGGAATACGATTGATTACCTAATATTATTGGGTTCAATATAAATACCTAATAATATAATTTTTTTAGTTCTTCATTATTTATTGGGTGTAGATAAAATAGCGTATGCAACTCTCATGTAATGGTTATTAATACACTCGCATAAACCATACGAAACTCACCTTCGGCTCGTTTCGTATCTCGGTTTATGCTCATGTATTAATAACCATCATTACACGATCGTTGCATAATATACTATTATGCCCCTAAGAGCATCGTTGTAATGAAGGGAGACAGTAATTTGTGAAATTCCGATTTTTCCGTGGTACAGTTTGATTGTTTAGAAGTTATGAGTGTTAACATTTCCAGTTTTTTATATCAACAATTTTTCGAATTGAAAAAAAATGCTTGTACAAATCATATCTAAGTATATATACACTAGAAATATTGTCCTTTGCCAGAAGGAACTTATTCATTCATGGCCGTAGCCAGAGGATGAGGGTTAGGAGGGTTTGAAATATTTTTGCCAGTAACTTAACATTCAATAAACACTGAGCTTACGTTGGCTTGACTCCTTGAATATATTTCCAGCTACGGTCGTGTCCCGCCAGCGAGGGTGATGTTCATGGTGTTTGACCATCCCCCGAAATGTTTGAAATGTTTTCGCTAGTAACCGTATATCACTATTTTTGAAATAATTTTTCAGACTTCGACCATGAATGAGGTAAATGCGAAGTGAAATCAGTGACAGTATATATAGTGGAAATCACAATAAATTGAGCAAACGACAGGGTTGAGAAAGTAAAAAGTTCATACAAAAAAAGTTCTCATTGGTAATATTTGCCCTCTGTAATTCTGTAAAATTGAAAGAGGAAAAGCTACTCTCACTTTTTAGTGCTATCAAGGCATTCTTGTTGAATAAGAGGACGACTGAATCAAGATGTAGGGGAAACATGGTGCTTATTCTTGGAAAATATTAGTACGATACAGTATACCAACGGCTTAATTTAACCAAAATGGCGTGTTTGAAATTCTGATCTGTACAGATGGTGAAACATAGCAATATTTCTGCACATTAACAAGTGTCAAATTTTATGAAAATCTTAACCTGAAAGTAATGACAATGATTTAAATTAGATTTATTATCTCTTGAGTTGAGCACCATACACCGACTAATGCAAGAGCTGGTCGAACGATTTTGACCAAACAGTCTTGAATCAGTTGAAACACCAGGATTTTTTTTTGGTTGGGAATAGCCTAGCTAACACGTTGAAGAGCAGGAAATTTCTTGATAGTAATTCTGAAAATACGAACTGAATTTGGTATGACGCCTAGGAAAATGTTTGAAAATTAACATCTACCCTTCAACAAATGCAAAAGTTTTCAACTGCCAGAAAAGGAATCCAGTATTGTTTAATTAAAAATCTTTTGTTTTCAACGATCACACAATCGGCCCCAACATCTGAACATCACTCAAATCTACTAGTGATATAATTTTTTTTTTCCTCAACGACAAATTTTCAGATATTTCGGCCAAAAAACACCACTGTAGTGTTCGCTATCGTCTTCGGTTGACGAATATTGTGAATACCAGCGTTCGAAACGTCGCGCCGTGAGTACCCTCAAGTTGAAACCTGGTTTCAACGTATTTGTATTTTTTGACTTAGCTTTTTCATAATTCAATATCTTAATTAATTTTTGTCACGATAGTCTTTTCTTTGATCTATTAAACCTCAAATTTTATTTTTTGACCAAAATATCCATTTCAACCTTTCTATTGTGATTTGGTTGCCTTATTTCATTTGTATTTCTCGAAGGTTTTTTTCTTCTTTTCTTAGCATCAGGTTTCAATAGATTGAATAATATAGTCCGAACCAATACCACTCAGCAAGGAACATTGTCGACCACATTCAAGCAAGCGAAGGAGAATATGTTTGGAGCAATAATTTCCAAGATAGATTAGGTTGAGAGGTGTTTCGATTTGTTTATTCGGAAAAAATCTAGGTTCTAGAATTTCTGAAACGTTTATAAAGCTGTCACAGTCGTTATGGCAAAACACAAAAATGCATTGTCCAATATTATTTTTTTATGACTATTTGATAGAACTCATTTTTTTTAAATCATGTGGTATGCGAGAAAATGGAGTTGGAATATTCAACTTCTCAACAGTTTTCGAATGGTATCCAGGAAAAATGCATTACTGTGCTCGGGATATGGATATTTTCGATATGAAAGGATTAGCTGAAAAAAAATCGCATGTTCATTGAATATTATATCTGAATTGTCATTCTTAAATAAATCAATACTTTCTACATCCATTGAACAATTTATTTATTAGGAGACAATAAGGAAAATATCGGGAAAAACACATATTATATACATAGCAAATATATAATCCTCTTTGGTACTCCCATTTAATAATAGGCCACGCGACACTGACATGATTTTCACAGCAGTGACAGAATCTGATACTGTATGAAATCTCAATTGCTAGTAGTTTTTATATGGTTAATTTCAAAAGGTCCAAAAGTATTGTGGAGATATGTTGATTATGTTTGTGCCATATGGAGTCATGATCAAATCAACTTGACACATAAAATGGTTATCCAGAAACACACCCCATAATGAAGACTCTACGAAATCCGCAGGATCCACCGAGACTATTCTGTCAAATTGGTGGTTCTGCTTAAAGGTGTTCTCCTCGGTGGTTTTAGACCAACGCTACTCTCGGAACTCAGGGCCATACCGGCCTGCAGCAGAGATCCTGACCGGCTGCATGCAAAAGGCTGTTATTCTCGGTTTCTTGCGTCTGCTCAATACTCACGATTTTCGGAGCCAGTGATCACTTACCCCGTGGTGGGGGGAATGATCATTGGTCTATTATACCAAGGCGTCTGCCCACTGGGTCGGATCAGTGGGAAGTATGGATCCGACAAGGTTGGTTTGTTTGGTTCAGACGTGAATGATAAACAGATAATAATAATTGCAATGTTGAACCGGTAATCGAACGGATATGTGCGAAATCTTTATATGGCCTGGATCTCAAGGCATTCCATGCAATATCACATGGATAGGTCTGCAGCAATCCCTCAGGGCGGTGCAGGAGTTTACGCATGCTGTCGATATGGAATTCAGAATTGACAAATGTGAATTGCTTCATCGCGAAAGGGGACAATGCGAGGATTTTGCCGAAGAGATGTACACACATCTGGAGATGCCACACTCGAGAAAAAGACTCAATGAAAAGTGCTCTCCATGATAATTATAAGCAGAAACTGCGAAAGATCTGGTCTTCAGAACTGGCCGATGAGAACAAATTTTATGCCACCAATATGCTTGCCATTCCGATTCTACTCTTTTCCTTTCATTGCATTGAAGATGCTAACATTGTTAACGAAACGCGCGTCGAGTGCAAAAATATCAGTTTGGTGTTAGGGTAATTGATCTCTAAGAAAAATTTCAACTTTAAAACCAAATGTTCCAAACTCATCGTTTATTAGTCAGATGGACTGAGGAAGAATTGCGACAACTTGGAGAAAAAACTCGTAACATGATGTATGTGCACAGAAGCATGCATTCCAAGTCGTCCGCTCCATGGTTATGACTCGTTTGACAAGAAGGGGCCGTGGACTTTTGAGCTTAAAGTGTCTCCATAACAGAATAGTACTGGATAGAGCATGCAACGTCATCAGAAGTTCGGATCCCCTCCACTGCATGCTTCGATATCATGAAAATCTATTAATTGGATCCTTTATGTTCAAGGCAGTAATGCGCGCTGCTGATAAACTTGGTATAGTTTTCGACACCGAGCGTGTAAACCAATTCTATGGAACCGAGTTGGAGCCCGCAAGGATAAAAGCTCATGTTAAAGCTGTGATAATGCTAAAATACTGCAGAAGCATAAAGACAAGCCCATGCATGCGGTCTTCTTTAAGAACATCGAAGACCATGGCTTGCCTGTTGAGCTGTCGTTTGTCTTCCTCAGATCGGGTGAGCTGAGGTCGAAAACATGTCGTGCAAGACGGTGTATCGATTTGTTAACCACAGTATAGAAATTTGTCAGAAGCTACACTTTGAATGTGGAAATAGTTTGCGTTCTATGATTTCATGAAGATAAATGCAATTCTGCTTTTATTTCATCTTGCTGATTTCGGTGCGGATTACTGTTTCGTGTGATGGAATAGAATGAGGCTTATTCGAGTTGGTAACATTGAAATAAAACGGAAATATTTTTTTTTTCGAACTTTGAATTTCAATTTGCGTCGGGACCCATTTCTGCCCTGGTAACGCTGAGAAGAACTCGTATGGGTTAACAATTGAGTACATTTGATTGAACTGTCCGTAATAATTTAAAGTCCATTTATTGGGGTTCTCTTCCGAATATCAATCAGGGTGGATTTTAACTTGCTCCACGAGAAATTTAAGAAAAAAATTGTTTTTTCCGAACTCGTTTTATCATTATTCTTTCCTCTTCAGTTCTGCCAGAATTCTAAAGCACTCTAAAGTAATAGTATTTGAAGCAATCTATAGTATTTTAAAGCAGTCTGTAGTATTATAAAGTAGTCTAAAGCATTCTGAAGCAGTCCAAAGCATTCTAAAGCCGTATAAAGGATAATTGAAGGATTAAGAGAGTAGAGACCTTCCTGACCGTGAAGATCTGCGCCATACAGGGGATAGCTGAGTTCATAGTTGTGAAGCTGTCTGATTTTTGTGAAGCCGTTCATACTATCAGTTCCTGGAGAGAAGGCGGAGAGAGAAAGTTACACTGGAGTGATGAGGTGGGAGACCATCATCCTTTCAGAAATATGAAATACATTTGACAGGTTTTAAATGCATTCATCCTTCATTGTTATAATTATTGTTGGGTAAACATATTTCTATCACGCTGAAGAGCCTCTTCCACTTCACAAACATTCTTTCAATTCCATATTCAACTATTTACCATACATCGAAATTTCAAATAAATATTAATATAAAATTTGCGCGTTTATTTGTATGTTTGAGAACCTTTTCTTTCAGCACAATGAAATCTTTCTATAGAGATTGGCTTGAGAATAAGTTTGTGTAATTTTTCTTTCTGTAGATGGCGTCCCATTAACAACATTTTGAACCAGACTTATTCTCAGTGCCATATTGAACTTCTGGGAATTCTCAAGTAGCGCCGATTCACGCCCTTCCTCCCTGACAAAAGCCAGCCTTTCGCAACCTGTGCCTTAAGTTGGGCATACAATTGGGTATACGAATGCTACTGACTGCAAGAAAGTCACTAGTGGGGCGAGCGGGGGCTTTAAAGAACAAACAGTTGCGCGAGAAACCCTCTTGCCTTTTCCAATAATTGCCTCCGCGCTAAGCATGGCCTAATCTCTAAGGAAAGGGGGATCTGATTGACAAATCCACAGCAACAAAACCTAGCTTAGATAAACCGCATAAAATAAAGCGGAGCAATTGATCTTCAGTAAAATAATCCATTGTATAACTGATTCTGAAAAGTGATGCGTTTTGATATTTCCGTTCATTTCGAAAAGAAAAACGTTTTCCTTTAATAAAATGCAGTAAGTATATACATAATATGCTTTTATTTCTTGTTTCAGAAGTAGTAAATAGGTCACTAAGAAATATCACTGAATGATAAAAAAGATTTAAATCAAACGCGTACTATAATTAGCAATTTTTCCTCAACAACTGAGCAGATTTTGTATTTTGTTTCTCACTTTATCAAATCAATTAAGAATAGATTCAAAGATGTTGTCGTAGTATCGCCATATCAAAATCAGAAAAAATGGCTTGAAAATAAATGGAAATTTGTGGTTTATCGTTGAAACGGAAATTTCATGTTCTATCGAAAGGTCTGGGAAAATAAACAAAGTTTCATTTAAAAAATTCTGACTCGAATGCACTTCGGGAAAACCATAAGTGAGTTGCAATTGTGTCATTGTTAAGTTCGCGACCTATTCTTAACAAACATACAACCCTCCTTGTAGAACTCCTTTGAAGCAATCTAGCAGATGTTCCCAAGAATGCAAGATGGGGTTCAGGTTCATATCCTTCCAGGGCTCTCGACAAGTTCGTACCGTTATCTCCGATGCAGGAAGCTGTCGATGAGAATGAATCTGCGACCGCAACGTAAATGGTTCGAACTGTGAAGCTAGTGAAGCCGTAATGTTTTTCTGCTCGTCTTCCAAATTTGTTGGAGAATGGACCGTGGTAAGGTCAATTTGAGAAAAGTTTTTGATATTTGTACAGACGCTCTTCGGATAGTAATTCCATTGACTTCGAAAATAATTGATGAGAGTTTCCATTCCCTGGGTATATGGATCGTTTCCATCTAAAATTTCTTCTATCGACTGCAATCTATTCACTTCCCATTAGCTATCAACGGTAAAAACGCGCTTTTTATAACTTCCTGTCTGGTATGTTCACTACAAAACCGTATTCTTACGTAACAAATAAATTCACAAATTATTGTAGTCCACATCCACGAAAAAATAAGGTTCATTTCAGTGGCCCATAATTCATTTCAAAACATCCCTCTGAAATCAGTCTTCCTCACTATTGAATACCCGTTTAGTACTTGGACCATAATAAACTCCGACAATATGTTCAGATACGGGTTCACTTTGCACAATTTACTTGCTGTATTTTAGATAATACCAGTTTTATTCGATACATACGATTCAAAAATCACTTCAAATTACATTAACTTTCATGATAATAATGCCCATATGAAAAAACTGGTTCTATTTTTCTTCAGCAATGGTTAATGGTAATTCAGACAGCTAATGATTCAGGAAAACCCTAAAATAAATTAGTACGCTTTGTTCGTTATTGACTATAGTCTCGTTCAAAAGGAAGGGCGAGAGACTCTTTACATCCTGTGTAATAGATTCATAAGACTTATAAGATGAGATTCTTGTACCTACTCTATATTCTTATACTGAGATTGTTTTGTCAGTCCAAGCTGCATTTGAATTATAACCTACTATTTTTCAATATTATTTCTTCCTAAAAAAGTATAATCGGTTACTAGAAAACTAGAAATCAGATCATTATATTCGCAAACTTCAGCGGGCTTCTCAGGTTATATTACAATTAGGCATTCCAGATACTTGTCAAAAATGTCAAATTAATCTAAATGAACCAATACGGCGCCATCTGCCCCCCAGGAACTTTCATTTGTTTTCTTTTTTATAAGTGTGTGATTGGTTAAAACTGGTATTTGCCCCCCAGACATAACCTGATCTGGAATGCCTAATAACAGACATTTATAGCCTGTTTCGACGATGCAAGTTGTCGCTGTAACTCCAGAAAATTGCATGTATTCATCCAAGTTTTCCGAGTTGCATGAATCTTTTTTGGTGCGATAATTCACAGCAACTTCGCCATTTCTAGGGTAAATTTTTTGCCTCAAACCACAAATATGTGGTGGCATCATTGTGAAGAATGATTATTTTGAATATTTCAATTAATTAAGGTGTATTTATCACAATAACAACTAATAGAAATGAATCAGAACATATATCAGATGTGACAATGTAGGCATTTATTTTGATAACTTTCAGTGCTACTTTTGAATATTGGCAATGCAAACTGACAGATAGGTGACAAGTTGCCGCGAGAAATTGCATCATCGAAACAGGGTGTTGGCAATTCCCGCTAGTGACATGACAAATCGCTCTAACCGACCATGAGGGCTGTAGCGTCAAATCATTTGTATTTGAAGTGAAATCAATGATGATATCCACACATTTCCGTTTTGTTGCTATTGTGGGACAGGACATCTCCTGGCAACAATTCGATAATTGAACATCAATACATGAGATATTTTTCAACAGTTCCCAGGTCACTTCATGAACGTGTAAACTGAAGCTGTCTTCTTGGTATTTCTGGGCATCGAAAAATATTCAGGTAAGTGATTGTAAATGTTCCATTTCGAATATAATGTATGAAACAATCTCTCTCGGTATATAACATATGGATCTCATATGTATACAGCTAAGTTGCACATATATGGAGAAGTACAGCAATTCAAAATCCGAAATTTGACACCAGAAGTGACTGATCATGCTCTTTTCATGTAAAATATATCCGACTCAATTCCGGCGCTACCGTAATTTGATAACAGCCTCCTTATTCCAAATGAATAACCTGGTACAGTGGTTCACTAAGTTTGCATCAGAAGGATTTTTATGCGTTCAAATATCCTTAATATACAGGGTGTTGAAGGTTGCGAATAAAATCATGATAGCTCTAATATGACCCCACATATTTTATTGGAACTCAGTACGCATCTTCCATGCATCGAAAGTGATATGCCACTGTTTATTTTTTCTCAAAGTAAACATTATTTTCGAAAAGCTAGTGCCTTTCCGAGAAAATCTAGTCTCTTGGTTCTTTTCGTTTGACGTACGGTTTTCGCATGAAAGTAAATTCATTATTTTGCATCTCGCTAGAGCACTCGAGCGATAGGTTATGTATCTCAATAAAATTATTTCATAGAATAATTTTCAAAAGGTAAAATCGTGAAATAAATAAAAGATAATCAGTATACGTTCAATAATTCATTGGGTAATACCATTTTTTAATTTTAGCATCCTGTAGTTAAAAAATTAGGACATAACGTAGTATGGAGTTTTTTTCTCAAAATTGGACCAGAGGAAATATTGTTAGTCATTTGTTGTTTTTGCAAATATATCTGGTTTACCGCGGCTCTTCATAATGCCTGCCGCGCACTAGTAACTATTTTATTGACCAAAATAAAAGTTTCTCAACGAAAAGTGGCTTCCGCCATGTTCACCGTAACGGTGAACATGGATTTCACCGAAACAGCAGTTATTATTGCTTCTATTTTGAAAAACAGAATAAAGAAAACACAGAGACGGTATCGGGCTCATCTAATTATCAGGCGAAGATATTTCAATGGACAGGTTTATGAACTGTTTGAGAGTTTACGAGAACATCCTGAGAAATTTCACTTATAAATAGCTCTATATCCAATGACATGTTTCCAAACTAAGGTATTATAATTTATTCACGAAGCACTAACGAAAGAGTGAGTACACAATGCAGCACGAAGCAAAGACAAAAAATTCGAACAAGCAACTAGGTAAATAATCCCCAGTACACGCAGACAAGTATAATCCTGTACAGCTTTTCCAATCTAGCTTGACACAGAACTGATAACGTATGTACCCAGCAATCCCTGTGAAGTACACTGAAATAAAAAAACACAAAAACATCTATTATATGGGTTCACTGTGTTGAAATGTGTTCTAAGAAGGTGTTCATTCTTCCGTTATGGTCTACACAACCAGTATGCAACTTGAAAAGTATCCGAGTTTGTGCCAAGATGGATTTTAGCTGTACGTTATATGACTATATAACAAAAATTGAATCGCCTTCAAAATGAATCGAGATGTAATTTTTCAGTTGCTGTAACTAAAAAATTGCTAATGCGCGATACCATGAAAACACACATACAGCTTGTCCAATTCATCATGGCACGGAAATGCTGACGTATTGCGCAGTGTGGGACGAGCAGAAATCTAGTGTCAGATCAGTGCGCAAACGGATGTGGAAATAATTTTCGTGACAAGTTGGATTGGATAAGCTGTACGAGTCATTATCACAATTTTTCAGCTGCTCAAAAATAATTGCCAGTGCGCAGTAGTCCTAAATACTCTCCGGTATCATCCAAATTTGACAGTATTTTTCGTTGGCTGTTGCTAATCTGGTATCCCATTTTAAAAAAGGAGTATTTACACAAACCAACAAATAAATTCATCGAATGTTGACATGAATGGGATTATATTATAATATGTTATTCTTTACCAGAGAAGGAAGTTTTGAGGAAGTACTTCTTGGCATTTTCTTCTGCAAGTCAATGCAAAAAAATACGAATCTCCTATAAGAGATAACATTGAATTTTCAGCAAACATACTGCTGATATGTGAAAATAATTCATAGATGTTTGAGCAATTCACCAAAAGGAAAGAAGACTCGCTTGAAGAAGCTATTGTACAGCGAAATACGTCACGCGGTTTTGTGAACTCCCAATCAAGTATCGACCAATTCAATTCAATTGAGGGAGAAATCGTAATGAAATACCTATTTTCTACCCATGTGGCGCGACGGACGGTGAATCACATGGAAAGCATTTTCTTTCTTGGGCAATCGGTTTCGAGTGCTTGGTATACAAATTCTGAAAAAAAAGTAACTTCTGAGCGAGTGGCTGTTTTAGGTAGGCTCCGTTTTACCTTTTGTAAATGATTTGAACTTCTATAAATAAATATACACAAATCAACAGAGAAAACCCGTTATTCGATGTTACTTCTTTTATAGAATTGTTGTACTGATCCTTTTCGCATTGACTTGAAAGAGAAAAAGCCAAAAATTATTTTCTCGAAATGTTCTATTCTCAATACATAAAACAATACATATATTTAAAGAAAAACATCTGAAACAAAAGATCCTCAAATATTCTTCCTCTCCACACGAATAATTATATTTCCAAACCCAATCAAATGTCTATTAATTTCTTTCAGTATTATTATTATTGGTCTTGTTGAATTTCAGATTCGGGAAATTTTATTTCAAACATTACGCCTCCTCACATGCTACATTCTGTTTTATGTCGATCAAACACATGATTGAAATAACCTGTAGGTTCGACAAAATATAAATAATCATTCAAACACTCCCTTTATTATCTAAATGCCCAGTCCCGGTCACGGAAGGACAAACGGTAGCCTACTTGACTTTTCCTATTACGTTAGTCGAGAGTTCGTTCACTGCGGGAGGATCCTTCATAATCGATAATAATTAATTATACAATAAGGCATGTTACAAAAATCCAGTCTTTCGTTATCTTGGATAGCTTAGGGGATCTTGGAATCGAAATATGTAATGGAGGGTTTATCTACAACCATAATTTTCAAAAGAAATATAACCTCACATGTAATTGCTTATTTTATACAATATGAAGTGATGAATATGATTTTTTCGACATATAAAAGTGAATATTTTCAATAAATTTTTTTGAATAATTATGCAGGCTTATGTTCAATGATATTAATATTGTACAATCATGAATATTATTCGTTAGGTAGGTACAGTTAGAACCCTCATGTGGCTATATATACGGGCAGCGATGATTGTTATCAAAAGTACATGAAAATACTGCTGAATTCGTTTTTACTGTTGACAACCGATGATTCTTGCCTCTTTATCTTTCTCTCTATCTTGAAAAATCAACATGAATTACTGATTGACAAATTCCTAAAAGCACTAAAAGACTCGAACATATATTCGATAGAGTAAATAAGAAAGTTGTCAAAAAAACCAAAACCAAAAGATGATTTATATAAAAAATACAGAAAAGTCGGGAATTATGAGAATATCAGTGGTCAATATTGCAACAATAAATACGTTGGCTAGAGCTCACAATCTATACAAATCCGCTCCAAAGACACATGAGATACGGATTGAAGATGTGCATGACACAAGTCTACTCGAGTCTAGAAATAGCAAAATGCAAATTGGTATGAGGGGTGACAAAGCGTCAATTCCAGAAAACAGCTGTTGCCCGTTCTCCTCTAGACGCTATTTCCTATTTGAGGTCTCTACGACCCTTGACACACACATATATCTCAGGTAAATATTTCTCTGTATCCTGTCAGGTGAAATTACACATTTAAATGAAAAAACAACTATTTAAAGCAAAATTATATTCTGAAAAATTAATTTTCCATGGTAATTTGTTTAAAAATGAACAAATTGAGAGCACAAAAATTTTTTGCCAATTAATGCAAAATTTTATGTTTCCACAGAACGGCTCGTTTACTAGCACTACTACCACGAGTTACATCATTTTTTAAAAACTTTCAATAAATCAGCTGACGGTCTTCACACCTGACACAGCCAGCTGACATATATTTTTATTATTATTTGCATATGATCTATCGTCAGGCAAGTTTTTAGTAGAGAGGAAAGTAATTTCTATCTCATGTGTGATGTATAATAAACCAAGTAATAATAGTCAGCTGATTGTTTTTTTTTCTCTCCGGGATATTGCGGGTTAGCTGAAAGCAAACAAATATTCAGTTGGGAAGAAATGTTTGGATATATGGATTTTTCGTTCGTACGGAACCGCAGCTGACGTTTACGAGGCTTTATGATACTATTCTCTGATGCATCCCACCAATTATCGTTTGAGGTGTATAAAATAAGCAATTTCTTCCCGGCTCATTCCCCCCCCCTGCGTTGTGGCATTGAACCCACGATCTCTCGATCATGAACCGGGCTCATAACAACAACGTCAACTCCCTCGCCCTCCCTAGTTGATTGATATAGCCCGACAAAACTTTTCTTAATGATTGTAACTAATTTCATCTTATGATTAACATCATTCTCCTGTTCATCAATGAGAAAGCCTTCATTGATTGTTGTTTAATAGATTTTTCATTGAATATATTGCAAGGCTTTCACTCTGGGTTAGAAAATAAGGGACAACTGGTATGGCAAAATCAAACAACTCCATTGGAACAAACTCAACAAATCTCTGAAATAGCTAATACACTGTTTGGCCTATTTATTCGCTCGATTGCAACAGCTGAATTCAACTGACTCCCGCCGCTCTCTGTGCTACTATTTTTGGGTCAATGGATCTGAAATGATCCGTTCTCGAAAGGTCAGGGACGTTTTTCGATCTTCCTTGATAACTCTGCGGTCGGTGGGCGTTGCATTCTCAGGTAGAGGAAGTCATGGGCGTTGAGAAAGGGTTTCATTGTTTCGCATGTTGATCGTGACTAATGCTATACCATCATTGTTCTAGAATACTCACTGATACTATATTACTGGTCTTTAGCAATACTACAGGTGGCAACCAAAAAATATTATTATATTTCAGAAAAAAAACGAATTTTGAAACGATATATATATTTTCAAAGTATAATATGGTGAAAAACATGGAATGCACAGACCTACAACGCATTTCGAACACATTATTGTGGCGAATGATTTACAATTTACAAAACCTCGGCCACGTAAGCCTCAAGCATCATGTCAAATATATTCTTTATCACACCCGAATGGTGTAGTTTTTTGCTAGTGACAGAATTTTCACGATTGGATCAGTATTTTTGGAGAATATCTCCTACAAACACACAAAGTTAGAAACTTCAACCTCTTTATAATATTAGTTAACATATATATGATGGAAATCAATGAGACAGATCAAATCGATTCAATATAGTTCTCATCAAACGTTTTCATTTTATAAAATTTCGACCTCTTCAAGTTTTCAGAACAAGAAGGCTCTGATGATGAAAATTCAAATAAAGAATGTACTATTGCCAATTTTATTCAGTAGCAAACTCTAAAAATCCAACTCTAATAGAAACAATATATTGATCTTTGGCCGCCATTTTATAAACAGACAAAGTTGTAAAATCATTCTTACTAAGCTATATTTAGGTAGGTACATGAAGATATGTTATCAACAACATTTGCAAGGCATGAAACTTGTCTCAGTATGAAATCATGATATTTTTTATTCACCTTTGTAGATGAGAACAGGAATCAATGAGAACCACAATTGAAAACTGTCTTACAATGACCGATGAACCAGTAGAGTCCAGCATGAAGTTGCAACTGGCATGTGACTGATATAGATTGAATCAAACCACATAAAGACTGCTATATAAATGATATGTTCTACATACCTCATTTACAAAGGTTTGTTATCGCTTTTGCGATATACCATAAAACTCCTCTTTGCGAAGTCTTTTCGGTAAATTGTATTCATTCATACACAAAAACGGTACAGCAACCAAACATACTGGCAAATGAGACAAGAGAAGAATATTTGAAGTAAGTATTTTCAGTGTTCAATTCAATTTTCATCAACAATACACAATTTTTTTAACTCATATGCGGTATCATCATGGGATATACTCATACTTGTTTTCTGGATGTACCGTTACTTCCTCTGAAGGGTCCCTATGAAAAGAAAGTTCCTTTGCCACGATTATGTATTTTTTCTTCATAGTTCACCACTATCTTGGAAGTATTTTCAGTGAGGATGTATTTTTCCAAGGATCTGCCGGTCCAATTCAATATTAACAACTTGAACGATGAATTTCTGGTAACATCATAAACAGCTCAAACATACACATAAACGACGATACTTTTCTTATCCTTTGTATAATGAAACATGAAAAAATGAAACCCTCACCCACTTGACTCTTTTAATAATTCACCGGAGGTCTACTTTCCGGCTTTTCAGTTATCGCACATTCTTCTCTAATTAATTCTTTATCTGCTCGGTGCGTGTTTGTTCGATACTATTTCATTGTACTCCCATATGGCATATGGTGGTTCACACCCTTCAACGCGCTATACTTACTGTTCTGTAAGACCATTCGTGAATTTTCCTGGCAAGTGCGACACAAAATTTGTGATGAGATCGCGATTTGGGTAAGAGCAAAAATATATTTCTCTTTTTAATCATATTTCATCACAAATAAACTTCTAGCAGATATTATCTTCCGGTAAAATAGTAGAGTGAGATAAATAAATGATCAACTACGTATGAACACGGGACTATTTGTGATATCCTAATCAATTCGAATAACTTGAAGAAGTGTTCACATTTTATTCCGAAAGAATGCTAAGAATTTGATAGCATCCACTGAACGAAATTCCGAACAATGGTTTATCAGTTTGATGAAATTCTCATGATACATATAATATATGTATTCCGTTAGGTGTCACTTATTCTGAATGATCACTGTGAAAAAAAATACCTATTTGACATTTGACATATGTTAGAGAATAATCAAAATCAGTAGTGATATATCTGACATTTCCATGAACCAAAACTTTATAGAATATTTCGATTTCAGTAAATATTAACGATACCAATAAAGTGAATCTAAGTGATCGATAAATGCCAATGTATTCATGGAGCGCCAAACTTATGCTGAAATGGACGGTCAGTTTTGGTTAGCTGATTTAAAAAACTCCGAAAATACCGGTTTGGATCTGGAATTTCGACAAATTTTATGTATCATCAAGCACTACATACCGTACGTAGATTCAAATGCCCATCTTTCCTTATACCGATCTTGGTTAGAAAAGTTGAGTTCGTCACATTCAAATAAAATGGAAAGGAACAAGTATCTCCTAGAATTGGCAAGACAAATCAAAAGTAACAACTTACTACCTCCCTTTCATCAAAGACCGCCAATAGGACCTCTGAACAATTTTCCAGGATTTGATAATAGTTCATCTCCAGCTGTGGAATCAATTCGAGAAAGTTCTGGGAAGAATGCCCAAACCTGGCAGGTCTATCAAGAGCTTGAAGATATTCCCCAACCGGTTTCTTCAGAAACGCAAAGGAAATATTCACCAGTTGATAATCGGACAAGAAGTGAAAATCATCCTCATTTTCAGTTCGGACAAAGTTCTACGAACAGCTTTCCTGATTCAGTGAATCCAATGAATGATAATATCTACTATCATCTTTATCATACAAGACAGAACATTTTTGAGACGTCCAAAGATCAAACAGAGCCGGAACTGGATGACAATATGCATGAAGAACATGTCATTGGCATCAATCATTTTCTGAAGAACGAAAATCTCAACACAAGCATAAATAAAGACACTGAACATAAACCCCATGAAGATAGCTCTTGGTGCGATCTTACGGATGCTAGTGCTACTTCTTTGAGTGTCAATCCGATGGGTTCAGGCGACGCAGAAAAAATGGTAACTACACAAGAATGCATCCAAAATGTAAAAGTGGATACAAAATTCGATACTAACTACAGAAAATTCGTTCCTGCTAACGAAATGACTGAAATGGACAATCAAAAACCATCAGAGCCCATAGAAGTGAGATTTCCTTTGAAAGATACAAACTATATGTCGGCTGATTGGAAGAAGACCATTGAAGGCCTTCAGATGAGACTAACTGAGACTTTGAGTCAGAATATTGAATTGAAATCAATTATCGACAACTTGAAAGCAAGTGTACAGTATGAAAAAACACATAAAGAACAAATTGAGATGAAACTGAGGCGTTCTTCAGAATTACATAAAAAAGAAATTGAATCGTTGAATATAGCTCATGAAGGAAAAATCAAGCAGATAGATGGAGTATATGAGTCAAAAATCAGGGAAACTGAAGATAATTATGAACTTAAAGTTGAGGAAATCAAAGCTGAGTACGAAATGAGAATACAGGAGTTGAAACTACAAGAAGACTATGATAAGAAAGAAAAAGATAAAGAGATCCATCGACTTTCGGAAATAATTCAGAAACAGTGTAATCGAATGTTAGATGAAATCGTCGCTTTGAGACAGCAAATAGAAGCCTCTTTCTCCAATACTTTTCCTGAAGAAAAAGTATTTGTATTACAAAAGTGTGTTTCTAAAATGGATAAACTTTTCCACAAATCTGAGAAAGAGTATCTGAAGCGAATAGAAAAATTAAAACAAGAACTGGAGTTGAGAGATAAAGTGACTCAAATCCATCTCAAAACTCAGCGGGCGGAGATCATTGCTCGGAATAGTATTGAAAAGCAAAAACAGTTGGATGAAGTTGTCAACAACTTGGAAGTGAAATATATCAAAATGCTAGAACATCATGAGAGGCAAGTTATGGAAAATAGGTTGCAGGATGAAGAAAAAATGGAATACCTGAGGGATTTATTACATGACAATGATATCATTTACAATCCCATATAAAAGTAAAGTCTCCAGTGTGATGTTATTCATCGTAATATATTTTGCTAGTAAAATATCAGCACATAGGTATTTTATTTTTTCATCAAAAATCATAAACATTCTGAAAGTATTGGCATAACATTCATTTTTACTCTTTTGCAAGAATGATTGATGCAATGAAGAATCTAGTAAATGTTGAACTCATCATCTTGACAAAGTGGGAGCCGAAACGTCGACAGAAGAACAATTCCAGGCGCGCTTCAACCAGAAGTTACAGTATTCACACTAGAACCGCGTCTATAATTTCGAGTCGGTCGACGTTTCGGCTCCCATTTCGGAGCTATTTTCAAGATGAAGTGATTTGGCGTCTAGGTCTGAGTTCTTCGTACCTGTCTCTCATCACAAGCCATCTAGGACTGAAGGTTATTGGGATTTGTGTGTATATTTATAGAAGGGTCAGGGCACAGAACACCAGGGTGTTCTGTGGTCAGGGGTCTGACCGTCAACAGCAGCTACGGTCACAGAATAATTAATAATAATAATTAATTTTTTTTTATTACATTTCAACTGTAGGAATCGACGGAAAAAGTAATTCTAAGAAAAAATATTTTATACGTTTTTTCGTAAAAGTATTATTTTTTGAGATATTCAAAGTTGAAAATAACAGTTTTTTAACGAAAAAATAGACTTTTCTAAATGGTTTTTTGCGAATAACTCTAAAAATATGTATTTTATCAAAAGAAGTGTAGAGAGTCGAATTGTAGATTTCAAAAAAACAATGCTTTTTGATAATTTTTCTACGACAAATACGAACTGAGAATCAGCAAATTAATGCTTCTAGTCGGGCAGTTCAAAAGATAGAATTCAAGGACGCGTGAACAGTGAATGCCTGAATCTATATATAGCCTGCGCGGCGTAGCCACGCCTTCTAAACTGAAATAAATGAAGAACTGTTTACACTGTACTGTACTCATTTATGCTTTGTATTTACGTGTGTTACAATCAAATAATATAGATGGAAACACTCTTTCACCTCCAAGAAAAAGATCAAAAAAAAGACATTTAACTGTAGAGGAAAAAGGTGTAATAATGAACACCTATAAAAAAGCATCCCAAGAGTTTATGGGAGAACAGGATAATGCTGTTGAGATCACTGCTGGGCGACGTTTTTGTTGAGTGGTGTAAATCGGACTTATAACATTGGGGAGAGAAACATTCAAAGAGTGCGTGCCGTTCACGTGGTCATTCTATCTTTTCAGTGGCTACACTATAGCTTTTCTCGTCAAATGTATAAATTGGAATACTTAAAGCGAAATAACGAGAAAAATTTGCATTTATCTCTTTTGAAGTAATTGATTAGAGCTTTCAAACAAACAAAAAAAATGTCTCTAGAATGAAAATTGACCGACTTGTGATCAAAATAAGATCGGTACCCGTTTTTTCTACGGAAAAAATTTGTGAAAACAACCCCCAAAGTACCCCCAATTGAAATTGATCGCCACCCCTCTGTGTTTCTCTTTATATATGTACTGTTAATACACCCACGAAGTTTGACCAATTTAAAATGCCTAATTTCAGAAAAATTGAAGTTTAAAGTGAAAACGATTTTTTTCAATTTCGTGTTTTTAACCTTTCTCTTAAAAATGTCTCCCAAAATACTAAAGATATGAAAAAAACGATATAGTACTAAATTGTAGCTTCTTTGATGACAAAAAATTTTCCTGTGTGCAGACTTTTTGTACAGTGAATATTCGGCGAGATATAGCCGTTTAACACCTACATTTACTATCGAACATAACCTTATTCAAGCGCTTCAAACTCTCCCCATTTAAAAATTAAGGTATCTCAAGTAATTTGATTCACATAGTCTTATAACTCTTGGAAAGCCCTACAAAACTTTGAAAAAAATTTTCTATCATCTAAAATGAAGGAGCTATGCTTAAAAAACCTATAATTTTTTTTTTAATTCGAATAACCCGCTTCGGAGGGTATTAATCTACATAACCGGTATATTTGGCCGTTATACGTAATATGTTCCACTTTTTTCATTCATATTGGAAGACAGAGCAGAAGAAACAACTGCTCAAGTGTATACGTGTGTGAGTGTATATTTTATTGATTTCTCACCAGTGAAATCCAAAGTTCGAAGACATATAAAAATTTCAATGTTTTTAAGGGTATTTTTAACAAGGGTAGGTTGAGATATTATAAAATTGTGTCCTAAACCATAAAACAATCATTTTTCAACTATTTTTACCCATATTGAGGTTTTTAATGTTATTTTATAATTTTTGACAGTAAGGGGTAGTTTTCACCCCTAAAAAGCAAACAGCGTAAACCGGCACAATATAGAAAAGGAACTAGAGGGTGAAATAAGCCTAATCCCAATTTTTTTTACAAATCGGTGCTGGACGAAAAAATTGCGAGGTTTTACCATTTTTTCAGCTTCATTTTCTGGACTAAAAGTGCATCAAGAAGAGCTTTTGCTTCAGTGAGTCAGATGAATAGGTACAGCTAATTATGTCACTTGAACTCTTCAGTGTAGTTTCCTATTGTTGGTATATAATGACAGATTTCTCAGTGTCCGTGAAAGTCACTAAGTTAGATCAAGGTGAAATATTTTTAGGACAATTGTGTAAGGTTACCGATTCGCTTCTATAAAGTAGTTAAATTATTTTGGCTACGGTCTGATAAGTATACTCGGGTCAGAGATAGGGTAGGTATGACATAAGTGGTTTCCAGGTATTTGGGAGCCGTCGCGTTTATTGAGACAATTATGACGTTTTTCAACTTCGATGGTTTCGCGGGTGATTCTGGTCTAGATGGTTTTGGCCGTTGCAATGGTTTTTGTGTTTTTGAAATCTATTCTGTGGCTTGTTTCTAGATGATGTTGAAATAATGCTAAGGTTGTGTCGGAATTGTGGACCGCTAGTTCATGTTCATATTCTCTACTGGACAGTCGTCGGTTTTTATGACCGATGTATGTTCTCGGACATGATATTTCATATATTCCTTGGGTGTCATTAGGTATTGTATCTTTGGGCGTGCGAAAGAATGTGAATATTTGGTGGTTGAGGTATGTGAAAACGGTTTTGATATCATGTCAGAATTCGGCGCACTTCATCAGTGACTCCATGAATATAAGGAAGAAAAGCTTTTGGCCGTTCAGGTTCGTTCTCAGGATGACTAGGGTGAAGTGCTCGGTTTTGCTGGAGCTGAATAGACCAGTGGATTTGGGAATTGGAATAATCATTTTGTATTAGGGCTGATTTGAGCTTTTCCATTTCATTGGAATAATTGTGATTATCTGCACGAGATAATTCAGAACCGAATTCAATTGTGATGGATGATTCTGAGACTTGGCATTGAGTTTACCAAAAACCGACTCGTTCAAACCTTTCTATAAATTATCACCTAAATTCCAATAACCTCCAGTCCTCGATCGCTAGTGATGAGACACAGGTACAGAAATTGAAAAGCCAATTTATGTTGCTTCGCGAATTATTCTGTTCTCTGAGTGGAATATTTTTCTTGCGGCAATGGTCTCTGTGTTGTTGAAGTCAATTTCTATGTATGTTCTCGGGCAGTCGTGTCAAGAAATTTCATATATTCCTTGTGATTCTTTGGGTATTACATCATTCAGACACTCCCTGAATGAAAGAAGTTAAGTTTTCGGGCGTATCCTTGTGGCCAAATAGCAAAGACATTATCCACGTAAGAGAGCCAACACTTCGGCTTCAATACAGATGTCTCAATAGCTCTGTATTCAAAATGCATCCCGCAGGTTGAACGCACTAAACAGTAACAAAAGCAATTTCATCAGGAACATATTGAGGTTCCGCTAGATAATGGATATAATCGAGTACTATATAAATTTTTTTCATGTATCACTGTTCACAATGACTCAAGTTTTTTATATTACTGTCCTAATACAAAGATATGGGTTCATAAATATGGAATAATCGGTACATGTCATATAGAGTCGTTCTTTTTATCTTATGTCGACTGAATCAAATAACCTATTAGTCTAAGAGCTACTGACGCACATTTCGTGAAGTGTTTTATGCACCTTGAAATTTTGCTATAATGCATCTCTTGGGTAGATGTGAAGGTGAGTATGTGTTGGCTAGACCTACCTTGGGACACCAGGTACTGCGCATAGAAGAAAGAAGAAAGTAGCTTGATCGGCGATAAACCGCCCAGTCTGGCAACCCTGCCAGGGTTATCAGCGAGTGATGAGCAGGTAGAAAGTCAGTCCTCGCGTTGCGATTGGTCGGCTGTGATATCGAAGAACGCACAGGGTTGTATTAGGCTGTCACAGTCTACTACTTATGAATAGTATTAATACATATCGTTTGGAGAGCAGGTATTATTTCAGACAATATGTCCAGCACAGATAGATGGGATTGAAAACAATGTCGTATCAAATGAAGAGCGCACGGAAAAAACGATGAATGCCCAAGAACCAAGAATATTAAGGAAAGCGTTTTTTAATTGAAATTCGGGTTATCAGCTATTCACTCATTATCTTCAGCTAGTGAGAAAAACAGTCCCTCTTGATATGTTTTCTTATAATCACGTTTATAGCTAGCCATCAGAAATACCTTTCAGAATTCGAAATGCAAAATCTTTCATCGTTTTTGCCGAGTATATGAATTTTCAAATTCATGTTTTCTATGTGACCGTTATCGATATTCCCGTTCATTCAGGTACCAGAAGATGCAGCTTATTGACAGGAAAAATATTATGTCTACAAATGAATTTGGTAAAAATGGACTGTTTTCATTCCTCCCATGTGCTCTTAAATTGCTAATAATAATAATTGTCCTCCTCGAAATAGAATAAAGAAAAGGCATTTGAGGCATTCTATAAAAACACCTCTTTTCAGTAGTTTCAAGTCCTGCCCTGACCCACTAAAAGTGTATGCCTTTTGTTATTATTTTTAATTATTGAATTGAATACGGTGTTTGAATGTCTTATTCATTATCCGTTGTGGAATTAGCTCAATTATACATAGAAGATTGTTGGCTTCTCCATAAAACACGACAACTTTGGATTATTTTTTTATGTTAACCCCCTTGAAAGTGTCTGCCTCATTCATCATCCATTGTAAAATGAGCTCAATTTTACATTGATGATTGTTGGCTTCTGAATAAAACACTTCATTTAGTTGAGAAAAAATAACAACTTTGTAATTTTTTTTTTCATGTTAACCCCCTTGAAAGTGTCTGCCTCATTCATTACCCATTCTAAAATTAGCCCAGTTTCACATTAAAGATTGTTGGCTTCTGAATAAAACACTTCATTTGGGCTATATTTTTTTGCACCTTTCCTCTATGCGCAGTACCTGGTGTCCCAAGATTGGTTTAGCCAACACACACTCACCTTCACAACTACCCAAGAGATGCATTATAACAAAATTTCAAGGTGCATAAAACACTTCATGAAACGTGCATCAGCAGCTCTCCGACTATATGGTCGTCGAACGTGAATATCAGGCTAGTCACATATAAAATGCTCTGCGCCTACATATTCCTGTTCACAACCACTATAAAGAGGGTTGTATCAGGTAAGTGTTCTGTCACACCACCCTAACACCAAAGTAATATTATTTGCACTCGAAACGCATTCCACAACAAGGTTAGCATTTTCAGAAAAAAATTTCAATGGTATTTCCTGGCATCGAGTCAGATTAATAGCTCTTTCGAGAGATTGCAGCTGGTGGTTTCAACTCAGTTCCTTTTGATGTTACGATGGAAGTGTTCTGTATGTGTATGTTGCCGTTTTCGACATACCAAGAAATAAAGGGTCAGGTCCAAAATTCCTCGAGTCTATGAATATATATATTGAACTTTAGGCAGGCAGGCTGCGGTACTATTCTCGCTTTATGGCCTCATTCAGTTTCATGGGTCCAAGATGGTTTGAGAAAGGTAGCAAAATTGGCTAGCGAATTGTCCGATATGGTACGCCTTTGGCCCTTTTCGGAGTGACAGTATTACTCTGGGGGGTTTCATATAGGGTATGTTGGCATCTTAATGCTACCCTTGATGTAGCTCACGTTCTCTTCAAGGCTAGCCGAGCTTATGCGTTGTGGATCATATGAACACGGACCAGAGATCTTGAATACAGTACAATATTCCGAAGATCTGATGTGCGATTAGAGAACTGCCAAACTTTTTTCTTCCGGCTCGATTTATTGTTTTTTCATAATTCACGAGACGGCGAATAACGATGCTGCTCCTGATGAATAGCCTAGAGATTCAGTAATAAGGCGCAATTGCCCAGGGCATTTGACTTAATACACCATAACAATAACATTCACTAGTATTCAGCAGAAGAATTGGTATATAATTTGCCCAGGACCCTATGATTATTACGCTCTGCTAGGGAAAACTTCTGAAATTCGAGAATGTAATTTAATCAAAACTCATATCTTATTTCGATTCTGTTACAGAGAAATTATTTCCATATGATTTCTGGAAGAGACGTGCGAATTCACAAGATAATTTGCTTTCATATCTCTCAAATCGAGCTGAATTTCTTTTTTGTTTCAGTATGCTCAGGCCCCAGAGTGCCACATCCCGCCAAGAAACAGAAATGGCCTCCAAAAGCCTTAGAGAACTCCAAGCGCTCGGAGCTTCCGCTGACCCTATACAGAGACTTCGGTTGTTGTGCTTGTCAAGAGGTGCTAATGGAATTTTAGGACTCGGAAGGTGAAAACCATATTAGTAAACGAATATCTAAAGCCAAAAAAATATTTTATTAACGCTCGTCATGACTATTACAAGCCTGTTTATAATTTTAGTGACCTACCATGTATAATGGGGAGACGCTTCCATATAAAACATTTAATCTAATTTCACGAAAATTTTCGACGCAATGTAAGCAATTTATCACTGTACAACATGTGTGTACTTCGCAACGTATGCTTCTGTAGATTCATCATACAAATATTCATCGGACTTGTGCGAACTAGTATCGAAATTGTCAAAAGTACATGAACATGGTCAACTTTCATAAAATATAGGCTTGCTCGAGGGCAAAAAACACCGATATGAATGAATGAGTATCAGCCCTTTTCCCGAAAAAACTTTTTACGTTGTTTCCGAAATACATGATTTTCCAGTTCTCTGATCTGGACAGGTATATGGTTATATACTTTCAGCAACGTCTTACATATTTGCAGCTCGGATGGTAAGAAGCATAGTGCCGTAACATCTTATCCCTAAATATTGTTCATTTATTTATCACAACGTTAAATCATGGATCACTAACATTTTTGTCTTATAACGTATTGCTATAATAATACTGGTTTCATTTTCTAAAATCACACTCCGAACAACACTAAACTATTTTTATTAACTCCTTATAACAATATAACTATTACACCGGCTCATAATTCGCTTACAAAGCACTTAGACTTCTCAACTGGTAAAACATCCAAACCTCTACTGAAAACCACATAAAACTTCGACTTCTGCACTCAGATCCAATAAATTTTACTTTTCCAAACTCTTACTATTTACTCTACTAGAATCTGCCGCTACCCGCTGAAATACCTTGTTATATAGTCTGGTCGAACATGATCGATTTATCCAGATTCATTAATTTATGCCTCGACGACGGGATCGAGAATTTTTACGCTTGCCCAGGCGACTCGGAAATTGTTGGCAGGTAACATTCTTTCGTCAAACCCTCATATAATTTGCATTTATGACCGTCTGTGGCGGCGCTGGGGGATTCGGTAACATCCCCCTCTCAATTTTGATCGTCCCGATCAAACAATCAGTGTTGCCAGTGCTAATACGTTCGTATCAGATCTAGTACTATTTGAAGAACTCTAGTACGCTAGTACGCCGCCAGCACTTCTAACACCTTTTTGAATAAATTTTATTTGCCCAAAATTACGACAATAATAGATATAAACTCGATACTCGTCGAACTTCGAAGATACAAGGAACCACAGTATATATGCTGTGAATATGATGGAACGATGACGACTTGGTGACGATCCGAACAATTTGACATTTTGACAAGACAAGCGAAGAACGCTGGGGGAGTGGGGGATTCCGAATTCCCGCTTCGCTTCCACAGTTCCACACGGCGCACGTTACGCTACGTCGATTTTATTTACCGTGTGGTTTATTACAACCGCAAAACGCATTTAGGATATCGAGTAAATATATTTTAATTATTTTTTTGGGTGTAGTGAAGTTGTTTTGATTATGGATAGGTGAGATTTTGATTTACACATTAGCTATATGAGTTATTGGAATTTAATATTGAACCAATTTCCCTACACAACCTAGAAGAGAAGAAATTAATAACACACCAACACGTTAACTAGACCACACGAGAATCTAGTACGGAATTCATGAATCTAGTTCGATTTCTGGTCACGATTCGATACGTTAAAAATTTACTGGCTGGCAACACTGCAAACAATATGTCTCGTTGTCCCAAAGTAACGTTTGAGTCTCTCTAGATGAACGACCATCATTTTTACTCTAGGGTTGCGTTGGATCCCGTAGATCACATCATTTATTTTTTTCACTATCGTATAGGGTTTTTTCCATGATGGTGTTAATTCGGGATAGATTCCTTCTCTACGACGTGGGTTGTACAGCCACACTCGATCTCCTTCGAATTCGCTAGTGTTTGCCTTCATATCATACCGAGCCTTCATCCTGTCAATACGATCTACCATCTCTTCTCGCTTAGCGAATGTAACTCTTTTTGATGTTTTTCGAATCGAATGAACTTGACCACTGATGCCTTTCTTTTCGACCAAGTCAGTCCTTCCTTTTGTTTTCAACTCAAATACGTCACTTTTACCTCTGATACAACACCTGGCGGCTCTCTCGGAAATGGCTTATTTTTTCTTCACTAGGGCTTGTGCGAAAACCAAGTTACTAAGGAATTCATGGCTGTACTATTTTTACGCAGCGCCTAGGGTCTTTATATCTACTGTTAATGCACACTACTTTCTCTGAATATCCAGGAATTTTTGCAGTTTTCATTAATCGCAATTCCACAGGAATTGCCCTTTCTGCTGGAGTTGCAACGACAAATTCCTCTCCTCCACCCTTCATAATCTACTCATCGTGTCGAATGAAAAGCCGTAGTCACTGATCAGATCCATTCCGAGGATAAATTCATCTTCTATGTCTGCAACGTGTGAGTCACCCAAGAATCAGTGCAAACTCAGCTTCTCCTCGAATAGGTGCGTTTTCACCAGTGACTGTTCAAAGAACGAAGTTTGAAAAAATAGGCTTCACACTTTCAGGCCGGAGGATGTCGCTGCGTATCGGTGTCTACGGTGCATATAATGTCTATTTTAATTTCTATTTTCCCGAAATGGTTAGGCTATCGGGTATTCTTCTCAGCCTGTTAACCTGAATGTGCCTGGGGGCTCTGTTATTGCTAGCCAACAAGCACCCCAACATGCTGGAATTCATTGTTCAGGTTCTTCTATTGATACTGCTTGCACTTTCGGCCTCGAGGTATTGAATCCACTTCTAGCGAGCGTATCAAGGCAGTATATTTCTCATAGAACATACTGCTACCTGATAAATATTACTTTCTCTCTGAATAGGTATTTTATGTTGAAACAAAAAACAAACGCTGTACAAGAAAATAGTTCCAGATGTCTGAAAATGTATTTTGACACTCCCAAAAGAGTAATAGCCTGTTTCGACGATGCAATTTGTCGCTGCAACTCCAGAAAATAGCATGTATTCATACAAGTTTTTCGAGTTGCATGAATCTTTTTTGGTGCGATAAGTTGCAGCGACTTAGTTATTTCTATGGTAAAGTTGTTGCTGCAAACCACAAATATGTGGTGGCATCATTGTGAAGAAGGTTGATTTTGAACATTTCAATTATTTTTCGAAACGTAAGAAATTAAGTTGAGTAATAAGGTGATTTTATCACAATATCCATCATCAGAATTGAATGAAATCATATATCGGTTGTGATAATGTAGGCGTTCATCTTGGTAATATTCAGTGCTACTTTTTAATATTGGCAATGCAAACTGACAGAATGATGACATTTCTTGCAGCGACAAGTCGCCGCGAGAAATTGCAGTGATAAATTGCATCGTCGAAAAAGGATGTTAGAGATAGTTAAATAATAATGTTACTTATGCAACGAATCCATTGGTATAATACAGCACTAAATCAACAGTCTTCTGAGACTGAGTCATAGATGTCGAAATTTTTGTTTTTTTGTAGATAAAGATTATGTTTTGTATAGAATACGATGGATAGACTCTATCATAGGTGCTCTTGAAAGAGATACATGAAACTTCTCTCAAATTCGTAAATTTACCTTCCTTTTGTTCCTGTTATTCCACCAGGATTTTCGAATCAGTACTTTGGTCGTATAATATATCCTTCATCATCAGCTGTTCTTATCACTTCATAACTTTGCCATAATTTGCGCAGGATATTCAGGAGAATGGACGATGATGGCAACAAAAATCTCAATTTGGAGGAGTTCAAGATAGGCCTTAAAGAAATGGGACTAGAGATAAGTGATGACGAGGTAAAAGAAATATTTGAGAAGTTTGATACCGATGGCAATGGCAGTGTCAACCTGGATGAATTTTTGATTCACATACGGGTGAGTTGTGACTTACGTGGAGAGATAACAATAATGATGATATTCATTTGTAAAATACACATGGTTCAATGTCAATTCCAGAATAAAGTAGAAATCCCAGAGAAGGATATACCTGTGCGTGGGTTTTGCACAAATTTGAGAACTAATGAATACAATTACAATAAAAATAAATATGAGAAGTATAACTAAATAAATCAAAGGTGAGACGTTTTAAAAATATAAGACATATTGATTTAGTTATATCTTTAAATTTTCAATATGAAGATATGAATCAGTTTCTGTGCATGTCAAGCCCAAGATCCAGGTTTCGAAGACATTTTTGAATGAATGGTTAGATGTTTTTCCTTGAATTTGGAACATATGAATTATTTTTGTGTCGAGTTTCATATTGGTGTTCTATTTATTTCAATCCATCTCTATTCATAGTGATGGAACTACAGTTCATTGAGGTCGGTATTTTCAACACCGAGTTTTTCGAATTCAATTGCTCGAAGTCAATTATTCGAATTCAATCGTTCGAAATCATTCCTTCGAATATATCAATTGGTAGAATATTCAATTATTCGAAACGAATTTTTCGAAAGTACCAGTTATTCAAATAATCAATTAATTAATGTCAGAAAAAAATTTTGCTGAAAAAGTATTTTTCTTTACGTTTACTTTCTATAGAAATTGTACAGGGTACTACTATAATTCAAGCCGCTGAACCCGAATCCGATGTCAAAAAGTAGCAATTTTGCTTCGTTTCGACGTTATTACCCTTCAAAGTTCGAAAGATATATTCTGCCTTCTTTTTTGCACCGAAAAACCGTTTGAAAACAAACGTTTTAATTTGTCAGGTGCCCGGTTTATACACCATTCCACCTTCTTCATATTCGAATTATTGAGTTTCAAAGAAACAGTAATCGAATAATTGAGAATCGAATAAGCAAAACTGAGTTTCGAACTATATCGCTTTCGAATAATCTACCTAGACTTGTCTGAAACGTACATAAAAATACATATTCACGTTCTCTTATGGACGGCGAATAACCATAGACCACCAACTTGAGCATAAATGGATCTTGGAAGGACACATGAAGAAGAAAGTCCAACTCGAAATGGGCTCTTCGTGTGTACCTTCTTGAGGGTTACCAAAGCTGATATACATATAAGCCTTAGCCTGAATATATCATGAACATAAATTGGATATGAACCGCGCATGAACTAGATTTAGAAAAAAATATTCTCAAGACGGAAGTGTTGAACCAACGACCTCCATATTTTGAGGCGAGCTCTCTGAACAAATACTAAACGAGAACTCTTGTCCATAAAAGTATCTGCTATAATTTGGTCGGTAAGGGATAACCATTGACGTTCTTTTTTTCTATGTGGACATTATAAGTGACAAGTATCAAGATTTACCCGAATTAGACATAGTTTGACAGTGCGCATTACAATTTTTGGTCTTCGACTTTTGACTAGAATGAAAAAAATGTTGGGTGAATATTAGAGTCTGATTTTATATGCTTTAATTTTCAATATATTTGCACAATATTTGTTACCATATTACCTATTCAATGTCAACGATCATATCCATTTATGCAGACTGTGGTGGCTGATGGTTAAGAATTTGAATCTCAAACTATTTTGGATAAAGGTAGAGGTAACCTACATCAACTAGTTTCGAAAACATTTTTTGACCAAGTTCACGTATTTTGTGCCGCTGAACACAAATCCAGAGTCAAAAGTCGTTCCGAAGTTATGGTCCTTTAAATTTCGGAAAAAAGTTTCGGAAGGAGGACTTCTTTTTTGCCCGATATAACGATCAGTGAAACACACGTTTCTATTGCTAAGATGCCCCAAGAACATCATTCCACCTTTTTCGTCACTTTTTACTGAAGTATAATGATATTTTTCATGCGATATGCCTCAACTTTCTTAATACAGGCTGATTCAAGGTGGATGGCACATTAGACGTTTCTGGTGAACCAGACAACGGATCACTTTGAAAATTTAATGGAGGGCATATTCGGACATTCTCTAGCCAACTAAAATATTTTCGACAATGCGGTGTTGCCGCTTCTATTAGAAAGCAGTAGCAACTTTGATTTTTCAAATGGAACACTCTGTATATATTATTATTTTTGGAATCTCCAACAATTGCCCGACAACTTTTCTTGATATTCCCCTATACCTATCTGTGACCGTTTTCGAAATAAAAATTAATTTCAATTATTTTCTTCGAAAATCATGACTTCTAAAAATGCCGATATCTTTTAGTTAAGAAGTACTATGATATCAAAATTTGGTTTGGAGTTAGGTGATACTCGGACACTTCCCACACGTCAGCCTAATCTCCGTTACTTCAATACAGGGTGGTAAAAAAATACACTTTTTTCGTTTGCTTCAAAAAGTTGCTGAAATTTGATTATTTTAAATGGAACACCCTGTATATTAATGGAAATTCGGAGAGCTGCTGAAATTTGCTTTCTTTCTATGTATATCATACCTATACCTAACTAGTCGGTATTTGGTAAGCAGGCCATGATTACTATTTGACAGTAGCGTTGTGACATTCTCCTAATAATATCGACATTTTCGTCACTTCAGAAGTTGCAAATACCTTCAAAACGATGGAACAAAACTATTCAAACGAAGTTCTTATGAATTTGTTTATTATTTTTGGACAGTGTGACAAAATTATCAGCAGAACATGTAGAAAGTTCAATGAAATGTATCCGAATCTACCGCCAATGAACCTCAAGAAATTTATACGAATTCAGAACAATTTCAATATGTTTGGATAAACTTTAAAAAAGCACCAAGAAACTTGAAATTGGAAATATTGATATGAATAATTATAAAAAAGTAAAACAATCATGTGGAATATTTCAAAATATGTTCGAATCGCTGGCCGTTCACTTCCAAGCACCTTAAAATGCGGGTGTTGACTGCTTTCGTGGTGGCAGATCTGATTTCATTGGGATCCAAATCTTCAAATGTTTGGGCAATCCTTTCTAACAATTCATCTCTCGAACGCACGGGTATTTTGTAAACTTTTTCTTTAAACATTCCCCACAAATAAAAATCTAATGGATTAAGATCGGGTGATCTCGCTGGCCAATTCCATGGTCCCAAGCGCCTCATCCACCGATCGTCAAATAGTCTATCCAGTTCTGCGCTCACTTCTCTTGTGCAATGTGCAGGAGCTCCGTCTAGTTGGTACCAACAGTTTCGATAATCTTCGAGTGGCAGATTATCCACGAAACTGTCTACAGTATTCTCCAAAATATTCAGGTAGCTTCTGGATGTTAATGACTCCTCGTATATCACGTACCTCAATTTTGTTGTCCATCAACATGCAGAAGACATTAAAACTAAATTTTTCTTGAAATCCGGCTTCTTTTGTGACGTGAGGATTTTCACTGGACCAATAATGACGATTTTTTCTATTGAAAATCCCTTCTCTCGAAAATTTCGATTCATCAGTCCAAATAATTTTATTTAAAAAAAGTTGATCTTGAATGCGTGTCAACAACATTTCACAAAATTCTACTCTCTGTTGAGGATCTTGAGGCTTCATTGCTTGAATTTTGGTGAATTTATAATCATGCATTTCATGTCTTCGCAAGATTTTTTGAACCGATGAATATTTTATACCCAAATCTTCTTCAGCACTTCTTATCGATGACTCGGGAAATGCGTGAAAATATACTAAGACATTGATCTGGTTGTCTTCGAAAGTTACGGGTCGAGGCAAGTTTCTTGGTGCTTTTAAAGTTAATCCAAATGCATTGAAATTGTTCTGAATTCGTATAAATTTCTTGAGGTTCATTGGCGGTAGATTCGGATACATTTCATTGAACTTTCTACATGTTCTGCTGATAATTTTATCACACTGTCCAAAAATAATAAACAAATTCATAAGAATTTCGTTTGAATAGTTTTGTTCCATCGTTTTGAAGGTATTTGCAACTTCTGAAGTGACGAAAATGTCGATATTATTAGGAGAATGTCACAACGCTACTGTCAAATAGTAATCATGGCCTGCTTACCAAATACCGAATGGAAATACCATTCTGAAGGGACATTTTCACAAATGAATGTTCATAAGTCCGAAACTTGACTAGTTAGGTATAGGTATGATAACATAGAAAGAAAGCAAATTCCAGCAGCTTTCCGAATTTTCAATAATATACAGGGTGTTCCTTTTAAAATAATCAAATTTCAGCAACTTTTTCAAGCAAACGAAAAAACTGTATTTTTTTACCACCCTGTATTGAAGTAACGGAGATTGGGCTGACGTGTGGGAAGTGTCCAAGTATCACCTAACTCCAAACCAAATTTCGATATCATAGTACTTCTTAACTAAAAGATATCGGCATTTTTAGAAGTCATGATTTTCGAAGAAAAAAATTGAAATTAATTTTTATTTCGAAAACGGTAACAGATAGGTATAGGGAAATATCAAGAAAAGTTGTCGGGCAATTGTTGGAGATTCCAAAAATAATATTATATACAGAGTGTTCCATTTGAAAAATCAAAGTTGCTACTGCTTTCTTATAGAAGCGGCAACACCGCATTGTCGAAAATATTTTAGTTGGCTAGAGAATGTCCGAATATGCCCTCCATTAAATTTTCAAAGTGATCCGTTGTCTGGTTCACCAGAAACGTCTAATGTGCCATCCACCGTGAATCAGCCTGTATATTCTTGAAGTTTTTTAATTGAAACATTCATATTTGCTCATGGTTATAATCCAGTAAAGTGGTGAATGAGGTGGGATATTGTACCGGGTACCTGAACATTAAAAACGTGTGGTTCCGATCGTACTATATATTCTACAGAAAAGAAAGCAGGATATGCCCTTCTCCCGAAAATTCAAGGATCATAATTTCGGAACGGGGAGCGCCTCGTTGTGACTTCGGATTCGTTAGCCCAAGTTAGTGATAACATTTTTTCAAAACTAAGTGATGTAGCTCAAACGAAATTTCACTATATTTTATAAGGGTGGTTTTCATTATAATAATAACTCCTGAAATTGATTTACTAATAAAGTATTTTCATGAGATGAGATTGAAAATATTTTCGAGATGATGTATTCTTACAGCCTCCACTAAACGAATCACGAAGAAAAGTTATTGAAGAGGCTTTTCAGAAGATGGACAAGACAGGTGATGGAGAGATCACAATCGATGACCTCAAAAATGTGTATAACGTCAAATCAAACCCGCGTTACATTTCTGGAGAAGACAGCGAAGACGAAATTTTGACAAAATTATTGGCTAATTTTGAAAACGGAGCAACAAGAGATGGAAAAGTGAGTTTCATTTATGGGAGTCTGCATAATCTCTTCAATACAACCAAAAAACTCTCATTGACCAACAATCTCAACATTTATTCATCGTATTTCTTTAAATTTTTTGACTTATATTTCACATTCGATATCTCAATTTTCTTGTAACAATATTATTCCATTTATTTCTTTATTTACATTTTTTTCGACTAATATTTAATTTTCGATATCTCAATTTTTTTTCACATTATTTCCTTTGATCAATCAAACCTTTAATTTTATTTTTTGACCAAAAAAAATCTATTTCAACCTTCTGTTTGGATTTGATTACCTTGATTTGTATTATTATACTTTCATTCCCAGCAACAGGCTTCAATAGAGTTAATAATATTGACAATGGAAGTCCGAACCTTTACCATTCAACAATTAGCTAATTGTAAAACTTTACAAATGATCAATTGTTTATTAAAAAACGATTAGATTGGTGTAGTGTATAAGATGAAACTTTTCGTAGAGATCAATTACCCTAATACTCAACTGATATTTTTGCACTCGACGCGCGTTTCGCTAAGGCGGGTTAGCATCTTCAGGAGAAGAAAACTGATACTCTATCAATAGTATCAATGTTCAATTGTTTATCTTTAAGCAATGTTATTTTGCCCACCACTGCCTCATTTGACTAATACTCTTTTTTTTCAGGTAACAAAAGAAGAATTCTACAACTACTACTGTGGGATAAGTGCCTCGATAGATAATGACGGTTATTTCGATTTGATGATGAGACAAGCTTACAAGCTATAATTCTTTAAATTATTTGGTTACTAAAATAAATATTCAATGTTATCAATGATACCTTTCAATATTTCTACGTTAATTCTGCAACACTTCAGTTTTTCTTATGATGGAATTTGAAATTATTCATAAGTGGTATGTTTTTTGTTTACACACTGAAATATAAACCAATTATTGTGATGAGTGAATAAACTAATAAAACTCCGAATAAAAAAAATTGGTTTTAATCAAAACATAAATAAAATGGAATAGCAATTCATATATTATGAAGTTATTGCGAATTGGCAATATATCGATGTTGCTGGGGTAGCTTAGTTTGTGAGCGGAGCTTAACGCAGTGTTACCGATTATAACTCTACCTTGTTAAATCTCATTAATATTCTCATAGGAATATTCTTGGACAGAAACTATACTCATTTCAGATCCCGAAAATCCCGGGATTGACCGATTTTTTCATCCGGTATCCCGGAATCCCGTACCCCAGGATTACATTCCCTACTAGAGCCCCATCTTGAGATTACAACAAATAATTTCTATGGCGAGTACAATGAAAAAGAATAACAATTTTTGAAGGGCAAATATGAATCAATTTAGGAATAACATTTGAATAATTTGTATGTTTCATGTAGATAGTTTGACATATTATAACAACAAATCAAACATATTCAAAAGTTCTACAAAAATTCAATATAGAAATATCACCGTGAGAAAGTATTTAGCGTCAGACGTGTTTTGCTACATCTTTAATTAGAAATAATAAGAAACGAGATATATTACCCTTTTTCTCGTGATATTTTCAATGAAACAACTTCTTACAAGTAGGTAACAGGTTTATTCTGCATAAAATATACATATCAACAATATAAAAATATCTTTTGATTTACATCTTACATTGCACTTTTGGAAAATTTATATGTTGGAATATTCTTCCAAATATCACAAAAACTAAATGAGGAAAATATATTTAAAATAATAACTCTTATAATACAAATAAAGAACAGGTACACTGATCTTCAAAAATTATATATGACACAATTTTGGCTTGACCTTGTTGACAAATGGCAAGAATAGGTACTATAAAAAAAATACTAATTGATAAATACTGGAATCATAGGATCAATATTTGAACCTCATTGAAAAGATCATTGCTTACAGGTTCCGTAAACATGTTGAGCATATCTCAAACTACTACCTTTCAATTTCATCTGGTGCAGTGAAAGTATCGAAAATAAAGAACTTATTACTACTTCTTTATTATTTCAACTTATAATATATTCGTCTGATATCAGGAATAGAGAGAGAGTTAATAGTGAGAACCTAACAATTCATTTTGATTAAAATCAGGCATTTGTCAGGAGTGCTAAAGCTCTTGACAAAGGTATGAACACTTTTCTGCTGTCTAACATTATTTAGAATACACTGCAAACAATGACATTCCAATTGGTCACTAAAAACAAATATAAATGTAAACATCTATCTTTGAAAATTAAAATAGTCATATGATTTTTATTCCACTATCCCATATAATATAATGGCAAGCTTCGTTTTTCATATTGAGTATCAAGTATTTCCATATTGAAAGCTAGCTCTGTTGTTATAGTTCAACAAATTTTTGTAGATCATTCAACTAGTACGATTTATTTTGATTCAATCATGGATTTTCAGAAGACACTTGGTGTGAAATTTTTTGTAAATTTTATCACCTTTGAAATTTATATGTCATACTAGTTCATAGTGTTTATTGCTTAGTTACCAACAACGAACTAGATAATAGTGTACTTTACGGTCGTGTGGACCCAAGGTTCGTTATATGAAATAATGAACTAGTATAACATAACCGTGTGTATGCACCACGAGAATTATTAGATGTGTACGCCTTCAAGCGAATTACAAAACCTTAGGCCAGCTGATGCCCTCAGGTTTGTTTTTACCCTCAGGACAATAAACATCTATTTGATACTCTTGGTACATTAATAACTATTGCACTACTTTAAGTCAAAGTGAAAATAAATATTCAAGCAGACATTCCCTATGCATCATGGCCGTTATCTATAATTTCGAAATAGAAAAAGCTGCTACTGGTGAATGAGAAGATGCATTTAGTGAGACTATATTAAATTTCAGCCTCCCGTAGATTGAAATTTTCTAATGATCAACAAACTGTATATAGAAAGTCATAATCATTTATACTTCCAGAGTATGTTAGACATCTTGTTATAATTCAATGGAAGTGTTACTGAAATATACAGCATATATAATATATATATATATATATATATATATATATATATATATATATATATATATATATATATATATATATATATATATATATATATATATATATATATATATAAACAATTCAAAATTTGATCAGGTAATTCACAAAGTGAAACTGAAGAAATTGTGAGCTTCCCAGTAGCACTTGACATACCGGGAATGAACATTTTAGGATTGTTTTCTTGAGGTTTAGCATTTTCAAACAAACAATACATATAGTACCTTCCATTTGGACGTATTAGGAAACAAACATTACCGTAATCAATTACAAATGTTCATAATAAAATTTTAAAAAAAGACTAACAATTATTCAATTTTTGTATTCCGATCGCAGAATTTGTTCAAAACAAGTTCTTTTTAAAACATATCATTTCAATCACAATTTATGTGTATGATTGAGAGTTGTTTCATGTAACTTTTACCCTCTTTCTTCATCTACATTTCTTTCCTAACTCAAGGAGAGGTAAAATATATCAACCGAACAATGATGTAGACTAGTACAGAATCTTTCCTCAAATCAGCATCAAAGAGGCAGTGGAATTTTTCAAGTTCTACATTTGGTTTTCACCTATAGAACTTAAAGTGGTTCAAGGTTTCACTTCATAAGTTAGTCCCACAAATTGCCAAATTGCCTATTCTGAAATTAATTCCTTTTCTTTGAACTTTTATATATAAACGTCTGAAATTATTCCCGAAAAGAAGGATGCGGAAATGGAATGTTCCAAAGATATCTTATGGACGTATCTTGGGTGTGAAGGGGAGTCCTTAGTACATATTTTTGTCCGACCTTTACGTACTTATGCCATATGGGTGAAGTGTAAACTCTATGCTTCTCAAAACATTTCACTTATAAGTGACTTTGAAAAAAACCCCTCCACAATCCCCTCCAATTCAGGTTTAACAGTGTAACATATACAAAATCTTTTAACATGGGAAATCTAACACATTTTGTTCTTGCCCCCTTGTAAATATCCAGCATCATCCATCATTACCAACTCAGCCGTTCTTTCAAATAGTGTATTAATAAAATTCAAAAACAAAACAACTGATAAGAAAAGTATATAAATTATTTTTTCAATTGAGAAAATCAACTTTTCTGGTATGCATATAGGTTTCAATAATTCTTAAGTTGCATGATACTTTCTTTTTACTTTTAGTGAAAAAAGTGCATGAGATCTGGAAGAGCATTATTTCTCTGGCATTACTGTCCTCCATTACTTTCTCCTCTCATCTATAGCTCTCACAAATTAAATATAATGAGTGAAAATGCAGATATTATTCATTATCTTTTGAATGAGGGTCTTCTTATTCTAACTTTAGCAAAAATGGTACATTAATAATATCACATATTATTAATAGGGTTTTTTTTTTCAAAACACATGAGCTATGTTTTGTTTCCAATATAGTTCTTATTTGCCGACCCTTTATAGCGGATATAAGTTGCTGCTGAAGTTAGTGACATTATGTGGTTCTTTGAAAGTTGAAAATTCATCTGCCACCTGGTTGATTGATCAGTCATTGGTAAGCATCAGCATTAGGGCAAATTATAACTTTACTGTATTCAATTTTTGTAACCAACTCTGTTTTTATAATTCATATTAGAAATTCTCCTTGGTATCATGGATGATTAAAAGGATTAACGATATTCCATACACTTACCAAAACTACTTCGAATCTGTCAATCAATCAGGTTGTGTTAACTGGTTGCTTGAGAAGATTTGGAACAAACACAGCTATAGTTACCAACAATAATGAAAGTAAATTTTGCATCTAAATATTACCTGATATGCCATTTTTACGAGTAAATTGAATCAATTATATCACACAATTTGAATTTTCAATTTCTGGTTCTACATAAGCACTTGATTGATTTTTCACCTTTTACTGAATCTTTTTCACAAAACTAGTGTATAATCAGAATATTTAGGTAACACTCCCTAATATTTGAGAAAAAAATAAATGAATTCTGCTGGAAAAAATTATTATCATAGAAGAATTTGCTATTTGTGGATGGCATGAGTGCCAGGAAAACATCATGTATTTGTACAACTTCAATGAGAATAGGAAGACCTAGTGGATAATTATTTGAGAAACGTCTGAAAGGAGAAAATAACATGCCAAATTATCATATTTCACCTCAACTGAATTTATACCTTATCTTTTTGGAATTCTCGTATTGCAATTTCCGTGTAATACGACAATATCATTGTCGCATTTGAAATAATTATTAAAAATACCACTGTAACCATGGTCTCTCCACCACGTACATAGTTGTCTGTTGAATCTACAATTGAGGGTCTGAATCAGATGTGGATACTCATAACCAACCAAAGTGTAGAAGTCCTGGTCCCCAAGATGTCCTCTGAATCTGAAAATGAAAATCAGATGGACTTAAAAGGATTAATTTGGGGTTGAAAGCAAGTAAAAAATTATTCCATCAACATATTTCTTGATTTCAACAACACAAGTCAAATTGATTTATATTATCAAAACATAGCGAAAAAGTATGTTGTAGTGAAGCTAATAAAAATATTTTAGTGTTGTTCGAGTATTATTCAGATAAACGAACCCAGAAATATCGTAACAATATGAATCAAACGAACAATGATAGATTGACATAGTCTCATTTCTCACTAAATCCAAATACATATATCGAGCTAGAAATCTCTTGTTTCACAAAGAATTCACATTGAATACATACTCGCAACTCAAGCAACCATAAACCATGGTTGATCAATTAAAATCGCCTGGAAAATTTAAAAGGTATCAAAAGGTAGGTTATTTCACACAAAAATACCGTAGCATAGCGCCAAAGGGACAGCAGAATTTTTGAAGTTCTGAATTTGGTTTCCAGCTATGGAATTCAAAGTGGTTCAGGTTCTACTTCATACATACATCCTGCATATTCCCCTCTCTGCTGAAATTACTTCCAAATTCGATATACAAAGGATGCATATCTGGCACATAATGACTGAAGGGGATTTGAAAAAAAAAGAAAAATTTCTCAAATTAAACTATTTCACACATAATTTTATTCTGAATCGCTCGGAAATGTGATAATTTCCAACCTACTCTCAGGCAGGAAAGTGACCAATTGTTCACTCAGAAGAAAACGAAGTCGGCAAATCACTCTGCCGACCTCTTGGCCCTTTTCCGACTCTGTGTATGTTGATCTGATTATTTCCATGATGGGGGTGGTTGTACGTAAGGGTTGAAAATGAAAAAAAAATATTTTTTTTTCGAGCGCGTCAGATTTTCTGAGGGGATGTTAAGTGAACCTAAAAAAAAAGCTCTTATATAATAATCTGACGGTTTGGATGTGACGCAGACTCGCGGCCTAGAATGTGAAAAAAAATATCGTAATTTTGAAATACACAAGCGCGTCAGATATTATATATATATATAAAAGCTCAGGAAATAACATGCAAATGAAAAAAGTGTATGTTTTTTCAGTAGAATACTTGTATTTATAAGAAAATGATAATAAGCAATTAATTTTTTAAAATTTTAAAACGTTGGATATTAGTTATAAACAATATTATGCCACGAACGAGTCTGTGTGATCAACTGTCATGACGTCATGGCAACAGAAACCAGAGTGGGGACGGAGTGAGAGAGCAATAGATGAAGAAAGAGTGAGAGAGAAATAGAAACGCGGAGAGGGGAATATAGGAATCACGTAGCTGCACGCATTAAACTTTATCGATTAATTTTTATTATTTCGGCTTGTGGAAATCGTCAGATTATACATTTTTTGTAATCTTGAATTATTCCGTTCAAAATTAAAAAAAATTAGCCACGCTCGAGAATGTCGAGATGACGTTTTTTTACAATTTTGTAGCCCTCCTCCTTCTTTAGGTCACTCTCGAATTGTCAGATTAGTGATCCTTGAAGGGCGGCATTATATATAGGGCTCATATATGATAGAAGTACTTAGCCGGGTATCCCCTTGTATATTAATCTGCCACGCTTTAGTAAATCCCGAAATCCCCTCTTGGGCTCCCCTATTATTAATATGTCAATATTTCTCTCATTTGTGAATCCATATAGTGTTGGTTGCCTACAGCTTCCTAAAACACATTGATCTTTGAGATGCTTGGTACCATCTAGTATGGAATCAACTGTTCTGTGGTTAGGGCCTGTTAGAATAAGTGCTCTCAGGTACCCCACGAAAACTCTCGATTTTTTTGTTTGCTGTTCTCCTGGTAACAGCTTTTGTTATTTTCCTGGTACCACGTAGTAATAGTGTATGTTTGTTGATGAAAATGATAGTTATAGGCCTCAACTTTTTTTATTATGTTGTTTCGATGATGTGATGTTTTTTTGTTGCCTAAAATACAAGTTTGATTTCTGTTTTTTATTAATGAATAAAAAATCTATTGGAATGAAAATATTCGTTTACCTGCTGATACGGCCACCTAAGAAGCTATAAGGAATAAAAATTAAAAAAAAAACGAAAACAATGAATTTGAAAGAAATTGAAAATGGGGATGGAATACCGTGGGTATGTTTTTGGTTACAAACTTTTGACGTGGGTGAGGCAGGGTTAAAAAACACAAACCTCTTCAAAAACTAACACACGGCTTTCCAAAAATAGCACGTTACCGTTTTATTTCAGTAATTCAAACGTTGCTTATTTACAGCAACCTTCGTGAAACATAGTAGAAATTTATGAAATATGATTGGCATGTCAAATTCATTTATTAAAAATAAAGAAGGTAAATTGTGAAATATTTCAACCTCTATGTACTATGTATGCAAATACATCTACAAAGACTGACAATATTGATATTTGTGGAAGCGTCATGAAATTCCATGTCCAATGCCTTCTTGAAATCATTTCATTCCTTTTTATGAAATTATTTCGAATGATCGTGAATAAAATACTACCTCAAACTACAAACCTCAGCGAAAGTAAACATTTCTCTCGAAAAATTCCTCACCTCGGTCTAATGGCCTCGTTGAGTAACGAAACGATGACGTCACATCAACTATCATTTAAAAATTATCTAAGATGAATCAAAACTAGAATCAAGTTAGTTTTGAAACATTTTCTGGGGTTTTGTGTGTATTGTGTTCCTGTTTCAGGAAAAAAGTTGGGAGAATTTTACTAGTTTGCTCTTTATTCGAAATGAGATTTGAAATAAATGTTCAATTTCTAGTGGTGTAGTGTAGTGTAGTGGAGCCCGTTGATTGATTGATAACTTTGATTCATTTACATTTGACCGTTCATATGACAGAAACTCTTGGTATTAATGCCTTCATGACAAATTGTTTTTGAATACATGCTCGAATGCTATTCAAAGCCAGAAAATACCTCAGGTAGACCTCGAGGTAAATAAAAGCCTACAAAGGAACAGAAAGTCACTAGTGATGTTCAAATTTTTACTAGTGGAAAAACACCAAAGAAATGTCTACAATACAGAGGGTCATAAACATTTCCCTACAAAAATATTCAAGATTTGGGCTTTTCTAGAATAATTATCAGAATAAAAAATACTCTTTTCTTAGACAAGTTGATGTAGTCCATCAATTTACTACCACAGGAAATTTGGAAGTTTATTTGCATGCTATTTCATTCTTACTCGTTTCAGAATTGAAATTCATAAATATACTGATTTACCAATATAATTTACTTGTTGATCATTTTGATAGTGGCTATGAATAAATGCTAGCAGAGATATATCTTACTTGTATTTTGAGGCCATCCGCTCAACCTCCCCACTTTTGATGATATTCAAAAACTCCGATGAGTTTCTTTGAGCCTTGAGGTTGATTAGCACTACTCCAGAGTTATATCCTTGAAAGCCTCTTGGATGGATACTCCTGGAGATATTTTTGTCATGGTAATACTCGCCAAAAGTGGTGTTGTGTTTGGCTTTGTACATATGTAGTATATGGCGATAAACAGGAGTCAGTTCTGGTGCTAATCCAAATAGGGCTGTGGGCTTGAAACTGAGGACAGATGATTCATATGGTAGAGGAAAAATCAGTTACATTCTTTCAAAAAAATTTCAGGCACTTTTCATTCCATCACAGTATTGTTCATCTATATTCACCATAATAGATATTTCACTTATCAACATGCAAACTGAAAATACTTCTATGAACTTGGTTGGCAAAAACAACTTTGAAAAGAAATAGCTCCACCTATTTCCTAGAAATATCGATAAATATTCTGCAGACAATAACCCAAACACTTGACATGAAACTAGACAACATTATGAACTACCTGTCAACCTACTAAGGGAAAGATCCACACTACCAAGCAATCAATGTTTATACCTCATTACTCATTACCACAAGAACTGAAAACTATCACTTGCCTGAAGAAATTCAGCAATTCAGTCATAGAGTCATACCACCTCCAATATTATTTTTGTATATAATAAATGAATGTGTATGTACTATTTCTTGATTTGAAAAAGAAAAGAAAATCTGAAAACCATATCTATGGTCATATGTATATTTAAAAAAATATCACTACTAACTTATAGTTATTTTATGTTGATTCAAATCTGATGTATTGTAAAGCAATCTTGACGTTTCCTATGTCCTTAGCTGATTGTACTGCAATAAAGATCATTGATATTATGATTATTATATTGCCAACCAAGTTGGCATCACCAAAATAATAAGAATTCAGTCTCATCAATCAAAGAACTTTACTTTTCATATCGTACTGAAGTACTTTTCAATTAATATCTTTATCATGATGATAGCGGCCTCTGACGGACCTGGAAAAAGTGAGCTAACCTACTAACGTTGTTTGCAGGAACCCTTCGGGGCTGGCAATGGGTTTCTACTTTTGGCAGGAAGATTATGAACATATTCAATATCATGTTAGCAGGAAGCTTACGACTTTTTCCAGGTGTGGCCTTTAATATAGCTCTCATTAAACATGCAGATTTATGTTTCAATCTGAGAAAGCTCTTGATTTATAAATTATCTATGCTGCAAATTTATTACTCACTTATCGAATTCGTTGAATAAGAGACCTATATCTTTCTTGAAATACAGATCACAATCAAGCAAAACTGCAATATTTTGATTCAAAGGTGCAATCTTGAATAATCCCAAAGATATGTAGAATAGGGCATCACTGTAATAAGTACCTGGAATAAATTCAATATGGTATGAAAACTGTTCATCACAGATTATAACAACTCGTATAACAAAAAAGTTACTTACCTGGTTTTGAACTGAAGTGAGGTGTCATAACTTCAACAATATCTTGTATTTTCTTAGCACTTTCTTCAATATCATAAAAAGAGTATGCCAGTGACTTATTTCCATAGAGCACATTGGCAATCTGATTTTCTGCAATACCTTGGGACACTTTGTCAACTATAATATGAAATTTGAGAGGAACAGAGCTAACGTTCAAAAGATTATGTATAAGATCTCGAAATTTGTAACTGAGTGTAGAAGCATTTGTCACTTTCGTAAAAATCAGCCAGATATTGTAGTCTTTAACATTCTTTGGAGATGAAGATGTAAACTTCACATCTCCTATTAGCCTTCTTGGGATTCTTCTCAGACTCTTTCGATGGTTATTGCTGTCTTCTATTGAAAAAGCATAATAGAACAATATTATCAAACCAATAATTATACAGATATTGAGGAATGTGTTAACAGTTCTGGTTTTCCACATAACTGCACATTTTTTCAGTGAATATTATTCACATTTGGGCATCTTGAACTCAGGAAGGCTGTTAAGATTGTTGACACTTCACATTCTATTGTTAGATGTAAAACACTCCCATTTTTTACGACCACTAAACAAATAGTGTAATACAGAACCTGATCTCCAAGAAAGGTTAACTTTTAACAACCTGTTTTGCTTTCATGTTTCAGCAATTTAATATTTACATGTTTCTGATTTTGTTTGAGCTCGTCCAGGAACTATGCAACACACAATACAATTTTACAGTATTTTATTTTAGAAGTTCTAAAAGTTCTGTTTCTCAAGCTCCAGTGTTCGCTAGGAGATGTCAGGTACGTTCATTGTTAATTTGTTAATATCAAATCGATCAAGATTCATCTCCAAGTTGATTTAAAATTATTAACAACTTGCTGATACTTGGAACAATTTGCAATGCTTAATTTTTTATACTGACTACTGACGCCTCACAGCAATTCGTTGTTCGTCTGTTTCAGAAATACGGGCATAAATAGGTACTGATAACCTGGACGATTTCTCACTTTAAACGTTGAGTTTATGAAAATTTCATAAATAAAAATGTTCGCTTTGTAACTACTGTCTACAGTTTCTATTCCAATTTTTTGGTCCTCCTGCAGAAGCCACAACTACTGTCAATTACTGTCACAGTCTTTTTATATCCATTTAGTAAATAACATGAACCAACAAACAATAGTAAATATCACAATTAATTTATCTGTTACCCGTTAATGAATTGGCCGGAAAAGAAAGGATATTTTAAATCATAGAAAATTTATTTTAAAAAACACCTTGACATCATATAGCACCTACAATAATCTTCGTTATATCTTTGATTAATTCATGCATTCTTTGATGATTCTAATGACCAAATATAGGTACTGTAACCAAATGAAAGGCCGTATCTTCTCTTTGTTTTCGGGTTGGTTGAAATGATGTTTTGGTTATGTAGTATCATGAATTTATTATTTCCTATGGTCCAATTATTATTGATTACTATTTTATTGTTCTATTATTCTGGTAAAAGTTTATAAATATAAAATATAAATAAAAGTCTAAAATTCGAACCAGTGAATTGAATGCTTTTTTTCATAAAAGCATATATTAGAACATATGCTTCGCCAATCACGCGGGAATCGGCAAATCGTTCTATTCATATCATTTTTACACCATGCACATTCACGCGTGTAGTGGCCGTTATTTGTACTACCACTGTAATTTGGGATTGCGTACAGATTTCAGCGACAGGGGGCGCCATTCGCATATAGTCAATTTTGTAACATTCATAAGGAAACTTTTTTTGAACCGATAAATTTTCTATTTAACAATACTTATTTCTCATTCAATAAAAATGTTTATAAACAAACTTTTGGTATTCCTATGGATGCAAAAATAAGCCCTATTTTGGTGTGGATGACCTGCTGGACTTGGTGGATTTTTCATGAAAAATATATTGACGATATCATCCTAGTCTACCCAAGGAATGGAATATCTGAGTTAGTAGGAATCTTCAATAGTTTACAACCCATTCATTCAATTCACCAGCAAAACGAAAAATGAAGAACGTTGGATTCCCTTCCCATACAGCACCCGATATCCTATGGACGTCCAATTCATGTCCAGTTCATGTCGAAATAGCCTTGGACCAATTTTGGATATCCATAGGATATCCAAATTTTGGATATCCAAAGTATTCCCAGTAAAAAATATCCATACGATGTACAAAATGGATATCCTTTCGGATATCCACGATGGATATCCATGAAGGATATCTTATGGACATCCATTTCGTACATTTATTGTACAATATTAATGTTTCTTCCGCCGTGGCACCCTACGAATTGGCAACGTGATTGGGCCTTTTACATGGTCATTCCAGCAAAAAAGTTGATATATTTAACTTTTTATCCTTTTAAATAATATTTGAATATAGCGTGTCACCCATATATATATTATATATATGGTGTCACCTCAGTAAACGTGACGCGCGACGCGAAATGCAAAAGCGCGTCATTGTGAACTCATCTTGACTCGGTTTCCTGACGTGCAAACGTCTATGGCGTCTGTCAAATGTCGTAATTTTGAGAGTCGTTGAGTGTTGGGTCGCGGTCGGTTTGAAAAAATTATGTTGAACTGAGTTGAAGCGTTGTGGTGTGCATTGTGCAATAATTGTGTTTATAAAGAAACGAAAAATAGTGGTGTGTTAGTTAATAATTGTAAACTGTGATCATTAGCATTTACCGTGAACGTGAACTTTTGGAAGGAAGCAAGTGAATTGTCGAGTACTATATATTCATATGTTATTCAAATTGAGAACTATTTAAATTCATCAATAACTTTTCTGTTGAGAACTCTTGGCAAACTATTTTTCAAATTTAAACTATATCAAATATTTTGTTTGAAAAGTAATGAAAAAATTAAAAATTATTATTAACGACTTAAGTTTTTTGATCGTACGTCTACCACTCTCCAGTTTACCTTAGTTAGTCTAAATTTTTTGTATACAGCGAAACCAATCTAGCAGAACATTTTAAATTGCACATACGGTCACGTTGAGTGCCTTATCACAGGATATATTACTGACTATAATCCGTTGTCCAAGAAGTGTGCAGCACTTTTTCACATCTCAAGCTAGGTTAGTTTCTTTGTAACGAATTGCACAAATAATTATGTAGAATTTTGAACGATATCTTATGGACGTTCTTGATGGATATCTCATGGATGTCCATAAAGTATATCTTGTAGATATCCATGATGGATATCTTATGGGTATCCATGAAGGAAATCTTATGGATGTCCATAATGGATATCTCATGGATGTCCATGAAGGATATATTTTATGGACGTACAGGTTGGTGGCCTAAGAATGGCCATTGGACGTCCATTGAATGTCTTTTGGATAAAAACTGTACGTCCATCTGATGTCCAAAATATCCTTAATGGATATCCATTAGATATCCACTGGATGTCCATGTGTTGTGTGGGTTTCCTTGATATCAGATTTTTCAAAAGTTGTGGCAGATTCCTCAATTATTGGAAATGATAATGAGTGCGTGGGACGCAGTGTCAGCGACTAGATCCTAGTAAGCCCTCTGCAGCTCCGAAGACGATTTGTCTCAGTCATAAATTCCACATTCGCAAGGAAGTGGAAGAATTCCTTCCCCTTTCCCCATTGAGCCGCGCATAGTGGGTCTACCTCAACTCTGATGCAAGTTCCCTGTTGCTGTAGTGTCCGGTTAGAACTCCCACCATAGGAGTCGGCGTTCTTTGCGGCTTAGCTGCAGTATCTTGACCGTCCTTGCTCTGTCGGGCCTCGACATCATTTTCTTGCAGCCGTCTATCCCTTTCCACTCTTTTTCTGATGTTTCAACGGCCCACTATTTCAGTGTCGTTGTTAATAGTCTCCATTGTTATGCCTAGTGCGGGTTCGGGCCCGTAGTAGTGTTGCCCGGCCTTTGATTGGCTTGCTGGTCCGTTCGCTTGTTGCCCCCGATCCCTAAGTGGTCCAGGACCAACATAAGCATAATTTCCTTTACTGTTGCAAGAGTCTATAGCGCGTCTCTGCACTCCTGAACCTGTTTTCGTTGCGTTCAGTTCTCTGATAGCGGCCCTGACCGTCGTAGCAGAAATATACATGTCTCTATGAGCCTTACCCCACCGCTTCCATTTTGGTTGCCCCCAGGATGACACACACCTCTGTCCGGACAACTGTTGTTAAGAAACCTAGCGCTTCTCTCCTTTTTCCGAGTGAACTCCTGCTCCGACTTGGCTCTCCTCCAGTTTGGACCCGTCTGTGAAACAGACCGAGTTTCCGAAAGCGGGGGTTCAGAGTGACGTCACTGGAGCGTGAGTCTACTGCGCATCCTACTCATGCCATCCTTTCTTTCCGCTCATTTCATCTTTATTTGATTGATGGAATCAATCAAAAATCAGTGCCTACGATTTTTTTAGTATAGGGCTATACTCCAATCTATGACGGTAAAAAAAGTGTAAACTGTGTATTTATCCCATACAGCACCGATTCGTATGAAAATTTCAATATAGGTTCTTCTTACACTTATGACACTTATGACATGCTACACACATAAAAATTATGTAAAGTGGTCAAATAAAAATCTATCTATCTATCTTACCCTCTATTTCAAAATCTACCCTGTGCCGAGGGTTGCTTTTCTGGAGGGGGGGTTGAAACCACCCCTATTCGAAAAAAAATATCAAAATTTTAGATTGGAGCATGTAATAAACTTAAATCATATTTATATCAGTAAAATCAATCAATTGATAATTTTTAATATAATTTATGGTTCAGTAACCAGTGTCAGCCCTTAACACCTTCCCCTTGTGACAGAATATCACCAGAAAATAATAATTAACATGTTATTTGCCAGTTATTCAACTTAATCAGTATCTATTTGCATTTGATTTGAGATTCAGCTTATATCTACCATCTACTTCAAAGTTGAGGTTGTGCCTGAGGTTGATTTCTATTCATCAGAGGTGAAAACTTCCCTTATTCAAAAAAAATTACAAAATACTAGTTTTGAGCTTCCAGTCATCTGTAAATTCGTTGAATTAACCTTGATAGACAATTTCTGATCTAATAAACAGTTTCGAGCCCTGAAAACCACCCTTATGATAGTTTTCATTGAAAAATTATATCGAAATTGTTATTGAGCAACCGGGAAACCCAACTGTATGAAAATTCAGATTGAGACTCCACTTCAAAGTTACCTCTGTACTCGGGGTTGCTTTTGATTTTTTAGGGGTAAAAACTACCCCATTAAAAAAAATTAAGTCTAGATTTGGATGTGTAATCGATTGAAATCATAATAGTTATATGTACATACTCTAATTTCTACAAAAATTGTTTTTGTTTTTTTCCATAACTGGCTCAGTCTTTGAGCAATCGAATCCACCGAAAAAGTATTTTGTAGCTTATTTCAAGAGCTATAAGCTCAATCACATTATTTTTTGTTTCAGATTATATTTTTGAAGAGGTTCATGCTGAAAGGGCTCAAAAACGGTACTTTGCGCGAACCCTCACAATATTTAACTGGCCATATCTTACTCTATTTTCATCCTGCAGAAAAGATGAAACATCAAAATTTTCAGAGAAGAATAACCTTCAATTTTGTACTCTAGAAAAATTTGCATATGATCAATACTTTTCGAGTTATTTCGAAGAAATGCTGATTTTTCGCTGAATTACGTTTATGATTTTTTCTCTTCAATCTCAATTTTTTCCAAAACTACGTACTCACAATCGATGAAAAACTCAGAACTCATTATTAGAACATGAATGAAGTGAATTATGGAGTAACAACGATTTTTTTCAAAGGGGAGGAAGAGAGGATGAGGTATTCACAATTTTTTTCAACGAAAAAATAGGATTCAACATTATTTCCTTCATATCTCGGTCAGTTTTGATGCTTGAAACTTTTATAAATGACAAAAATAAAGGATTTTTGAAGGTCTTCAAAAAAGGTCAAATGGGTTTTTCCCGAAAAATGCATTGGTTTTTGGTTATTGTAGAAGAAACTTGCACTGGCACCGGTCGGATGTAATTCAATGCCCTTCGTGGTATTAGCCAGGAGAGTAGTTGTTTTCTGACAGGTGCCAGCCGAAACCTACTGTGTAGGTAATTTGAGACTGGCCTGAACGGATTGTTCGAAAGATGAGAAGCTTTAATGTTAATTGGGAGTAGCCCAGAAATTAGAGATTGGGCTAAGTTGAATAATCTTTCAAGATTTAGTATGGAGACCTCACAAAGATTTTAGAGAATGAAGATGTAGCATTGCATCAAATTCAATTTCGAAGGTTTCAAATATCCAGGAACTTCTCAAATCTGCAAAATTATAATGAATTGTCTTTGAAAACACGAGTGAAAACATTTATTCTTGGTTCGAGAGATAGAATAGACTCAAAAATCTAGACTCTTTGGAACTTGCAATTTCATATATTCTAGAGGAAGGAAATTTAGTTCAGAACCAAAAACAGAATGTTTTCTTTCCAAAGGTGTATTAACAAAACAGAATGATGTCTCCACGAAAACAGTTTTCACATCTAAACCAATTTGGTCCATAGCAATCGATTTCGAATTTCAGATCACAATTACCAATTCAAAATGTTCAGGTTAGAAATTTTAATAGCCAGAATTTCAACAACTGAAGTCAATCACCTACACGATATATAATATATCAATTAACTCAATCTGCAATATTCAACAAAAGCAAACTTCACCTCTAAAAAAATACTTCAGCAATCAACAAATATTTGGAACACCCCGTAACGTTCTCAAACCTCCGGGACAAATACCAGAACTCCACCACATATCATTTATCGTCAGAACGATTATCTACGGTATAAAAATCAATTAGAAAATGATAACTAGGAAAATATTGATTCAGGTTTCACTGATGAATACTGTTTGCAATAATACGATCATGACGATTTTCAATACTATCAAAAAACCTTACATTCAGTGAAACTATTCATGACAGTATGACTGAAACTGAAAATTGCAATTTCGTGAAAATTTCACTTAAAGTCTGACTCGAATCAATACAATATGAACAAAATAGATCTCAGTCGGTTACAAAAGAATTTACCTTATTTTAATGCTACTAAAAAGAATGCCAAATTTTTTATTGACATCTATAGCTCTCGTACTCTTATTAGTCTTAGCAAAAACATTTAATAATAATAACATTTTAGATGAAAATTTCAATGTTATGAACTGCGATTAATGAATTTAATAATTGTTTTTGCACTTCCGGGACTAAAGTGACAACTTTAGTCCCGTATAACAGGGACTAAACTGTATCTTTTAGTCCCTAGGGAGATAAAGTTGCATTTCAAATCCCTAGGGACATAAAGTAAGAATCATACTTTACCGCAGCTACATCACTACTAATAACTAGGACAAAAATTAGGAAATATTCCATTATCTATATCAAAATATGTAGTTTCATTCATTTCTTGATTCATTTTCTTGATATTCTGTTAGTTAAGTTGCGATTCGTTTTAAATGTCAGCATTAATTGAAATGTCACTGAATTGAAAAATTTTCTTGACACTGTTGCTATAACGTTACCTACTGAGTAATCCAAGTACCGTGTTTATATAACTCATCAAAATTATTAATTGTATCAAAGTTAAAAGTTATAATACTGGGAAGTGCAAAAAATAGCGTATATGCCTCAGGACTAAAGACATATTTTATCCCTTACGTGATTATTGGCCCTCGGGCTCTACGAGCCCTCAGGCAATAAACATCACGTGCGGGATTAAAACATTCACTTTAGTCCCTTGGTATATAATATACTATAATTGACTTGTTCGACTGTATTATTTTTGTTTTGATAAAATTATCATGTTAGGAAAAAAGTCAGTTTTTTGACAAGAAATAAAATAATATATTGAAAAGTCAAAATAGAAATCTTATTTTCTGTCCTAAAGATAAGTATTCAGTCGAAACATTCAATATCCGACCTTTTAATAGTATTTCTTTTCTTAACGAAGTGGCTCGTATACCTATATCCGATATTTTTGTTATCAATGACTCTCTCAATTTTATATTTTCGATTTCAACCCTTAAGTCTGAACGAAATAAACTTCATTGAAACAAGCAAAAACTTTATAAAAAACAGGACCCACTCCTTGAAAATAACTTGGAAAATCTCAGATTGGAACATTGCAGTAAAGAGAAAAAAATATAGATTTTCCATTGGGAAAACATTCCTCTGAGACTCTCTAACGAAATAACACATGAAATAGAGATGAAAAAATGGTACTTCCGTTTTAACAGAGTCTCGCCGATTCCCGGAAACAAAATCAAGGTAAATTCTCAGGTAAATAAAATATTATGGCAAGTTATAATTCAGCCATAAAAAAATCGACAAATCAGATAAATAAAAATGGAGAATTGTTATAGATTATCGCAAATCAAATGAAAGAGCTATAGACGATAACTATGTTCCCTAAGAAATATTACAGACAAACTTGGAGTAGAAAACTACTTCACAACACTCGACTTAGCTCCAGTATATCACCAAATTCAGATAATAAAAATGATATCACTAGAACTGCATTTTCGAGTCAAAACGGGGTTCAAGATTTTTTTCGGGTTGAAAAAAGCCCCATCTACTTTTCAGAGGGTGATTGATAATGTCCAAACCACTTTTCGAATTGACAGCTCTCATTGAGTTCTCAGTGGTGTAGTTGAATTAGTTAAATTTGTCATTTAACTAATAATATTTATCAACATCTTGATAATCAATATTCAGTTTTGGCTATTTTTTTGGACCTAGCTAAAGCTTTTGATACGGTTGAGCATAACCGACTATTAGTAAAATTGGCAAATATTGGATTTCGTGGCAAGGTTCATAAGCTCCTCAAAAATTATTTAGAAAATAGAATTCAATATGTTGAAATTGATGAAGCTAGAAGTGAAGAGAAATTCTTTCAATTCGGTGTACCGCAGGGAACCGTTTTAGGGCCACTTCTATTTAATATTTATCTCAACGACCTTTTTGATATTGACACTGTAGGTGAAATTCACAGTTTCGCAGATGATACTGTTATATTATATGGGGAAAAAACTGGAATGAATTACAAAGCAAAACTACATCAGATTTCGAGAAGATTAAAAATTGGTTGGATTATAACTTACTCACAGTAAATTTTGAGAAAACAAAATATGTCCCATTCTCATTTTAAAATATTTCCCCACCGGACCACTAATACTTCATGATAATACTAGCATTGAAAAAACTGATAGTATCAAGTATTTAGGAGTTATAATTGACAAACATCTGAAATGGGACAAACACATAGCATTCCTTTTATCTCAAAACATTTATGAGCGTAAGAACCCTTAACATTTTCCATTAATACAGTCCCAATTGAATTATGGGATTCTGGCTTGGGGAGGGGTCATGAAATCCCACATTAGAAATCTTGAAGTTCTTCAGAAACGGTTTTCGAAAATAATATATAATAAGTCTTATTTGTATCCAAGTGAAAATCTTTACATAGAAACACATAAAATGGACATAAGACAATTATTCGGATATAACATCATGATTCATATCCATAAACACAAATTGAATATAAATTTCAATAATCATATTTATAATACAAGGAATAAAAATAATATCACATTGAAAAATAGAGTTAAAACAACAACGTCTCAGAAAAATCTAAATATTTATTGCCATTCTACTATGATTTGATTCCAAATCATATAAAAATGATCAAGTCATTAGTATATTTCAAACTACAGATTAAAAAATGGATTCAAGAATTACGTCGAAATTTATTTCATGGAATCTCTCACTTCAATTAGGAAAATAAGTTAATTTTTCAATATTATTTTGTTGAATTCTACGAATTTATCAAATATATTATACATAAATGTAATTCGTATCTCCCGCAACAAGTTTTCAACTTCGCGGGTGTAATTGAACTGTTTATTCACCTTTTTACAAATTGATGTATATGCTCTTTTTTATGAATTTTGAATAAACTTTATTATTATTATTATTATTATTATTATTATCATTATTACCTGGGTAGGCCTACATTTTCTTGCACAATCTGATCCTTCGTCACGGATTTGAAAGGTTCCAATAAAACGAAACGTGTATAATAGAAACTTAATAAATTATCCTTAATAATATACATTTACAACATATCAACAACAAAATGACTCGATAAGTACTCGGTGTGCGTCTAAACAAACTCGGTATTTCGCCAGGACTTGGTGGTACAAACTCCCGGACCCCTCCACCAGTCGTTAACGTCCTCGTAATGCCGGTGCGTCAGAGGGGCATGCATCATGGCACACAGTCGGCACCAGAAGTACGTGTTGATGAACTCCCCCGTGCCTTTCCATTTGAAGTAAGAGTTATACAAGGCGTTGTCTTTATCGAGTCTGTGCAAGTATGCCGCCAGTTCCTCCGGACCGGCAAATTCATCTACGTGAATATAGGAACCTGTAACAGAAGTAAATTGTTGTATTTATTATTATTGTAGTAGAGTAAGATCCCAGAGCAATCAGACATAACTTATTTTCACACGGATGAAACCTGAAGTTTTTAGTAGCGTCTCGTGTGCCTTGAATATACCTACGCGCTTTGTGGAAGTTGCCGAGTGACACCTGGGCAGGTACGAGGTGAGAAAGGTAACTAAAAATAAGAATTATTCAACTTAAATTCACATGGCTGATTTTTATATATGTCATGTAGAATATTATTTTGAAGTAATATCATAAGTGTCAGACACTTTTGATGGACCAGAGCTTTTTGTCAGGCGCTTTCAAGCTACCCAAAAAATAAATGAACTTTACTTATTTTTACATGTCTGTTTTTTTAATATGTTATTGAAGTATTTATTTAAAAGTTATATTCAATCAGTCAGACAAATTAGAGTGACCAAACATCCCCTAAGACAAAAATTATTCAGCCAGAAGTATGAGGGCGAGAGCACTATGCATGTGCTTCAGAGTGAGTGAGACGTCCATAATAACTCGGCTCCCCTTCTTAAACTCACCATCTGTTTCAATCTACTGTGTATGTGCTGTTTGCCTGTAAAAGAACTTATACAGTATAGTGTATAGTTCGAGCCTGCGAGAGCACATGTTTTTGTTTTCTTTACATCAGGTTATTTGTGAGTGTTTTATTGAGTTGTTTGTAATAGTGATAATCATGGAAGAAGAGAAATTGAAATGTACATTTTGTAAAAAATCTCATGATAAACTTATATTATTCTCCGAAGAAATATTGAAAAAGTGCAAAAACATTTTAAAACAGCGAATAATTCATAATCTCAAATTCAAAGATGTAGTTTTACCGCATGATTTGTATGACAGTGGTTACCATCGAGAATGTTATAAAAATTTTACTGCATTTCACATCTCAAGCATATGGAATCATGCTAATGAAAAAAAAAACAACCATTTTTACTCCTGAACACAATGGTTGGAGAATTGAAGAAAACAAGTTCAACTTTCATTGGTTTGATGGTGACCAATTACCAGGAGAAGTTAGTGAATCTCTTCAAGGATTAGGTACTTTACTTAAACTTCAAGTTTGAAATTTAATATAGTTGTAATTTTATATTTGTAATACTTAAAATTGTTTTTTGTAGATGGAGCTGCCAGCGACAAAAGATATCTGACGACGATGAAGATGATGTCTTGGATGGACAGTGTACCGTGATTGGATGAACGATAAAATCTCAAATGATTGTTTCGATAATTATGATGAATAAAAAATGATAACCCCAAATATATGCTATAAACTTATTTACATCAATATTTATTAATTATTTCCTTGTTGAAGTTAATTTTGTTGAAATAAAGATGCAGAAATCTCAGATTGAAAACAGTAACAGTGGCAAAAGCTCTGGTCCATCAAAAGTGTCTGGCACTTATGATATTACTTTAAAATAATATTCTACATGACATATATAAAAATCAGCCATGTGAATTCAAGTTAAATAATTCTTATTTTTAGTTACCTTTCTCACCTGGTACCTGCCCAGGTGTCACTCGGCAAGTTCCACAAAGCGCGTAGGTATCCAAGGCACACGAGACGCTACTGAAAACTTCAGGTTCCATCCGTGTGAAAATAAGTTATGTCTGATTGCTCTGGGATCTTGGACTATAGGTACCAAGTGGAAAAATAGCCTCTAGCCACTGATCTATTATTGAATTGAATGAGCAGTACTTATTACAAAGTCTCGGATAATTAATATATAACAAGCTGGTGTCATAGCACATGTGTGATAATATACGTCAAGCATAGTCCTCCATATGGAGGAAGTATTTTTAACTTCAATATCGCTGAATTTGATAATTTCGGAGAAGTCTAGCATGATTTGCAGTCATTTCCTTATCATTTTTTCGCTTTATAATACTTTTTCAACTTAGGTGAATACTGAAGAAATTTATTCTAGTTTCAAATAATGAAATACTGTCAAAAGTGTAGACATCGACTGCCGCTCCCTCACTTGAGACGGGATACATGCTTCCATATCAAAATCACTGTCATTCAAATTCTCACTCATTTTCTGTTTATATACAATTTCATCTGGAGTTCAAATACAGCGTCAAAGTTTCAGACAGCCAAGTTGAATTTTGTTTCAATTAATTTGAAATGAAAAAAAAATATAATAATTTTTTTATGGAAGTACCTACGGTCTTTTGCGCTGCAGTTCAATATTGTAAGCAGTTGTCAAAAATAGTGCGCAAACAGAAATAGCATACATGCATATTTTCTTTACCTTCTGGTGCACTTCTTTGGTAATCTTCGGGCCTTCCGCCCATCACAATAGGAAGCACGTTCTGCCCCAAACCATTTACATAAAATTTCTCTGTGATGTAATCACGGCAGTTGGAATTTTCGAAAGCTAAATAAAATTTATATTCTCGTTCTAGAATGTCGAAGCATTTTTTGTCGGATCTAGGGCACTGAAAATAAGAAATAAATGAATATTATATTAGTAGCAGTAATATTTTGAATTATTGTTAAGAAATTCCTATTGATTAAACATTAAACTCAGAACGAATTCAGTAGATCAGACCAATTTATGCCTAACCTAACTTTTTACTAATGACGGCCGAGACATTACTAAATGTGGTTTCGTGTAATAGAATTACTAATCAATCTCCATTACTTTGATTAATATTGATTTGACGAATACTACCTCCTCATATTCTCTCGATGCAATCTCTTTTCTTTAGGTGATTTTGGGTATTTCCTGGTGAGATGTTTACAGAGTCAAAACTTTTGTAAACCCAAAGCGACATCAATCCATCCCTTTTTTACTGACAAATTTTCTATTTGATTTCGGGTCTGCCTAGCAAAGATAGATTCATTCAACACGCCGATTAACTGAACACGAATCAGAACTAATCTTTTTTTATTATTCTGTTCCACAATACCATATCGATAAGAAATTGAACTCTCGTCGATGATATCAAATAATATTATTAGGGTTTTGCAAAATTCAATTATCCATTTTTAAAATATTTGTCGTATCATCAAGTAGTGATTTTGAAATTGCAAGATTTTAGCTGAATGTGAATACGGTATACAGCTGGTTTGTCTGAAGAACAGAGAAACGTGGAATACAGTTTTGTTCCAATCCATTTTTGAACTCACCTTAAGAGGACCACAAGTACCATAAATATCTACTGGAATGTGTTTGGCAAGCTCTCTAGCATAGGCTAATCGATTGTTACGGGCGCCACAGTTCGATACGAACCAAGCCACTTTTTTCGTCTTATTTGCCGCATAATCTCGATTTTGAACTTTCTGTCGTACCTGAAAATGATGGAACCACTAATTAACAAAATACCTAAGATGTTCGAAAACCCTGGTGTTGCAAAGTGATACGATATTCTCAAGAATTTTATGGTGGCACTTTTACAAATTATTTCGTTTTCCCAATTTCATCGCTAGATTACGCCATTTGTCAGACATTGCTAATGTTATTAAGCAGAGTTCATGTAGGTACGAAATTTGCAAAATTCGTTAGAATCAAAGTTTATTTACTGAATTTTGTGAAAATAAATAAATCTTTTTCATTCCTTGAGTCATTGAAATTGAAAATACCTACTTGAGGATCGTAATAGGTCCACCTTTCGTAAGGTGCGACAATATCGCTATCTCTTCGATACGTCGCAGTCCAATTTATGAGGTCTCCAAACTTGACACCTTGGGTGTGATATGGACATTCCAAGTGATAAATGATCCACACCTAAACAAAACCGAATGATAATTATAGATTTCATTTGATGGACCAATGAAAAGAAAATAAGAACACTACAGTGCGGGACATCGACCCAGATTGGATCCCGCACCATTTAAATGGGAAAATGGCTTGTTTAATCATATTAGGGGTTCTTCGGAATGAGAGATAAAAAGATTTGGTGTTTTGAAAATGTTCTCCAAAGTCTCATTCAATTTCGTGTCTGCGCCGTAAGTTATTCAAGGTCATAGGTCACAAAATTCATTTTATCGCGATTATCCCGGATTTTATAGCTCCAATGATGTTAAAAATCATTCAAAAACTGTAGAGCATGAAATTTGCCTTTTTTCATACGCCCAACCGTTTTTGAAATAGAGGACATAGTCGGCGAGCATACTTGAAGACTGGCGATAAATCAAACGAATTTTTCGAAAGATGATTTAAACATGAATCTTTTCATTTCAGCAACAATACGCTGTACAACTAATGATTTATCCGGAGTTCTTCAACCCAAACAATTTTACGTTGTTCTTCATGAGTGATATATTTTTTATCAGACTTCGAGGCAGTCCAAGGATCTTTCTAGAAGTTCAGGACCTTGAAACCATACTTTTTTCTCCTACATTTCAAATTGGAGAACTGTGAAGCAATATCAACGATATTCAGTTATGAATCAATGTATTTCCACAGTTCAGATGGAACCTTATCCTGGATATAAATGAACCCGATTGCTCACAAAAGTCTTGTATTTATGCGGTGATGTCTGTATTCATGCTAGTGCAATCGTAAATTCTGTCCATGCATGTATATCGTCGAATTTTGTTTAACCACTGTATATTATTGTCACAAATGAAACGGGAGGTGATAAAAGGACAGCGGCGCAAAGTTATTCTGAACATGGAATGGATATACTCTTAATTGGAGCGATCCTCGATTTCATGTAAATTGTAGGTCCGCTTCAGTTCCTTAAATTCGTGGAAATAAATGAAGGCTGAATTACCCTTTCCGGAAGCATCTCAAAATTCATGGAGTTCACATTGAACATTAGGGTTTCTAAATATTTCCCAATACAATCAATGGAATTCTTTCTTATGAAGTAACCAATGCTCAATAATTTTGTTATTATGTGGCTTATTCCATTCTAAACGAGAAGTTGGATAGGATACCCCGTCACAAAAGCTAGCCTTCCTAGAGGGTCGAAAACACGTAATTTTCAGAAAGAACGTTACGTTTTGTATAAGGACATTCCACAATCTCAAACGAAAAGCAAATATCACAAAAACATTTCCAGAGTAGACCCAAAATTTAAAATTTAAAAAAATTAAAGAGAAATATTTTCACTGGGCACATTCTCGTTTTTATAGAATAAAAGGAGGGAATACAATTTTGACAACTGAAACAATAATATAAAGGTTCATTACTAGACCCCTTCCGTAAAAAAAATCCTTCCTTTCTCAACAAGGCTATCAGTTCATTTTGAAGTTCTCCATCAAGGGTAGCATGACCTCATGACCTGATGTCATCTGAAAAGCAATTTGAGATAAACGTATTTGAAGCTAGTGGATATTTCGAGACTATTTGTCCAACTAGATACGGAATTATTTTTAACGCCGAATAGGGCGATGATGAAACCCCATAAGTGAGGTTGAGTAAACGATAATCTTTCAGGTGTTTTGTAGATGAAAAGCGCCGAATAATATGTGTTTAAAACTTAAAACCATGATACTCTGGTGCCGAAATGCTCTGGGCGTCTTATGCCTGGTTCATAGACCACATTTTTACTTCGTGTGGCTATGTCATGGCCTAAATCTCCAACATGTATTTCGTTGGTTATTAGGCTAATCAGTTATACAAATCAAATTTCACAAATGTACTATCTTCTCACATTTCGATACTTCCTGTCGCCTGACGAGTGAGCACTGATGATGACGAAAGTCGAAATCGCTTTGCAATAAGAATTTACAATTATACACTTTTATACAAGAGTCTTCGATTCATTTATTGAATTATTACCTGCTTGGAAGGCCTTGGGACTCCTGGGTGTATGACATGATCTTTATACAGAATAGCATCAGCATCTGCAGCCTTACTTCTGTCGTCAGTTAGAGTGCACCGACTGACAGGACATCCATGAAATGAGGCTGAGCCAGGTTTTTGACCCCAAGCACCAAGACCGTTGTAGGCTAGAATCACTTTCTCAAGACTGTCAAAACCTGAAAATTCAAAAAGATACCTAATCTCAGATTGCCTCTGGATGAGTTTCCTATTCCAATTTTTCAACTTTAGTATACTCCAGAGAGAATGAAACGATTGAATTCAACAGAAGATAAATGACGTACGTTTGCAATCCTTGTGGTTGGTTTTCACATCTTATGTTCTGATTATAAGTTGAAAATAGTAATGAATAAGTGTGCTGGTTGAGGTAAGACCTAAATATCATTTAGCTCAAACAAGTTTTGACATCATTTGAAGTGTGATTAAAAATCACTTCCAAATGTGACAAAAACCGCTACACGTGTTTCACTATACAATAGCTTATTCAGGGGTGTTATGGTACTATAGTAGTACTGTCCAGTGATAATTACACAATAAAGTGCCTTTGATTACGTCATCTTCATAATAGAAAACTACTAATTTATAACTCTCTTGGATGTCTGTATGAGAAAAGTTATAGAAATCAATAACAAAGTTATATTCACACATTTTGGAAATACATTCCTATGAAATTTTGAAAGTTGCATTACATTTCATTACCTCAAGCATTTCATTATATTCGCATCCTTCCAGACTGACTGAATTCATTATTTTTAAGTTCGTTTTCTCCAGATAGTCAATGTTTTGGCGACTAGAATGAAGTATCTTACAATTGAAAATGTCAACTATTCGGTTACACAGAGCATCTAAATTCCCGATTTTTTTTGTGGAACTCACATAAATCGGTCGCTACAAAAAATACAAACGAAAATTTCGGTGGTCACGTATATTTTTGGAGATACAGGTCCATTTTGTTGTAAAACTTTACTATTTTCCACATCAAATTTCTGTTTTTTGTAACACAAAAAGATTTGTCCTTTCTTGGATTATAACACGTCCCCTATCTACTTGTTTGCAACATTTTGAACAGGAAAAAACATTATTGTTTCAAAAACTTCACCCTTTTTCATTGCAACTTTTCATGGGCTGTAATCGGCAATCAAAACTGTTTTCCGAAACTCTATGCTTTATCACGATCTCTCCGTTAGGTGCCAAACTGAAAATGTCGGCAAGTTGTGAAATATTTCATGAAATTCGGTTAAATGATGGCATTGAATAATTTGGAAAATTTTTAAAAATGAAGAACTTTGCTCTATTCATAATAAACGAGATCATTTTTTGAACAACGCTATGCATAATTTGAACAAGATGTTTTATAGTTCGCGAATCCAATTGACATTGAAAGTAGAAGACACTGATGCATCTTCATTCCCATAGACTCATCTCCAATAACTCAAACTAATTTCCCTTGAGATATTTCTCAATGTTTGTTACTACCAAACTTTCCATTTGGTTTCACAAAAGATATTTACTAATGTATATTTAAATAAACGGTGTGTGTGATCCACAAGGAAATCTATTCTTTCTTCAGAAAAACAAATCATGTTTGTTCATTGTTCAAATATTAGATGATTTCTATCTGAATTTTCTGATCACAAATCACCGCTAAGAGACTATAAGAGAGTAGTTCGAATAGCGATATTTTGTATAGACATCGGCTAAATTGAAACTCATCGAATCACCTTTCAAATTGCCAGGCATTGCGGAAAAGTATTCTCCAAGTGCCAATATTGGTTCCGCAACAAATGCAAAAGTATTTTTATATCAGAGCATTTCGCACGCATATCGATTTTCTTGGGTTTCGGTTCTAGTCGCTCTTTGTGGGGTGAAGAAACATTTGAATACCTCATGATTATTCAAACTCCATCGTACATTTTTTAAGCGGAGAGTTCTGATTTCATGGCAATAAATAAAATAGTTTTATTTGGAAAATCATTATAAACGTTTCGTCTCTGGCTTGAGGCTTCTTCAATATGTCATATCTTCTTCAAAATAAAATGTTATGTCATTTCCAACATTTCCTTGCAACGATTCGTTTTCATTGTCATTTTGTAATAATCTTTTTAGTTTTTTCTTTATATTTTGTCGTAATATTCAAATCGTATCGTATGGTTATTGGGATATGTTGTGCACTTCGCTGTGCCTATCGGTGAGAAGAAATTCAAGTGCTTTTCACCTTGGTAATCCTCCGGCACATACATCAACTGGTCCACCACCCTGTCCCCATCGGCCTGATCCGGGAACAGCCTAGGCGGCCCCTTGTAGTTTCCCGGAAATTCTGTCCCGCCCACCATGAACCACGGCTTTCCCTGCTGTCGCTTCGTGACCGGTTCGACCTCGTTGTCGACATTGAGCGATTGGTCGGCAAGCGGAGCTGAAGACGCGCCGACCTCATCCGAAACTTTATCCTTCTCCTGTTGTTCGGTCTCCACGCGCGGCCACGGGAACCGCTCGTGCAGAGAGACGTAAACCGAAACGGCGAAGAAGAACAGGATGAGGAGGAAGAGTCTTCTCGCCGAAAGTCGGGGGGGCATTTTCAGGGATACTCCATTACCTGGAAATAAAAGTATGCAGTAGTTGGAGGCAAGGAGAAGGTTGATTTTGAAAATGCATCTCTCTCGTATTACCTACAACGTTGAAATCCATCTCTCGAGAGCAGAGGAAACACCTAGGGAAGATTAAATTATTTTCAGAAAGAAAAGAAATAATTCTGATATATTTGCTCGAGAAACAAGTGATTGATAAGTACCAAATTGGCAAAATAAAAACGTGAAATTCTGATGAACCGGACAATCAAAACACAATTCACAATTCAAAAAATATTTTTTTGAAAACTGAATGGGTTGAATTACAATGACAGCTAAAGTTAAAGAACACATAAGGTACCCTGTATTATGGATTGGAGCTTCACCTAGATGTTAGCCCCAGGTATGATCTGAATGGAAAATTAGAAATCCCCACACATTACTCTCGATCTCATTATTATGCAGGCTGAAGAAAGGAAACTAAAATTGTGAATATATTGACTTTCCAAAATGTTGCGAGAATATAAAAGACAATTAAAAACACTTTATTGTATTATTTCCACTATGCAGTTTACTAAACCACTACAGGTGGTATGGTACCATTACACGCCTGCAGAAGATATTGTATAGTGAAACACGTGTAGCTATTTTCTGAAGTGTCTTGTGAAAATCACACAATATTGTGTTTGTTATAATACGATATCATGACCAAGTTCATCAGTTATTCAATAAATAAACAGTTTAGACGATTATTTATTCATTGTTTCAATGTTTTGTGCACTTTATTGAATAGACGATGAGAATTACATAGATCCGATGTTGAACACATTCATGACTGATTCAAAATTATGGAAATTATAATAGTAGAATAGTAATGGAAGTATTAACAGTACCAAACGAAATACAAACTTAAAGCAAGTTTTATGGAAACGAATTTGAAGTCATAATTAATTGAAACAACAATAATTTAAAATTATAACAATACTCTTCATGTCAGGTTCAACCCCATTTTCTAATCGACTTTTCCAGATACCATCAAGAATGAATATTGAACTCCATCAAAATTTTTATAATAAGCAATAATTTGGGTACAGTTCAGAGATGCTGGAATCAATGTTTCTTCTCAGTGAAATTCGTTTTCATATTGCAAAGTAAATCATGTATCGGAAATAATATGGTCACGGCCTTTGTTATGGTGTCCCCGGCCGTGGCCAGAGAATTAGCAACTACGCATAGGTGTCCTAGCGTAGGCCTTGTTCATATAATAATAATAATAATAGATGGGCTCTATTCATCGATAAATTAATTACAGAACTGGTAAAAAAAAGACATATTGATGAAAGGCGAAGTTCAGCTTGCGCTGTTTTGATAATTCATTATTGAATATAAACTTCTGAAGTGAATATGGAGTTCGTGTGTGAAATTTTCTTGGTTATCAGTGGTAAAAAATATTTTGAAAAATGTTTCATCTGTTGTCCATATTCGCCAATGTCATATTCAATTATCAAGCTGGGTAGTCGCACGTTAAAAGGTAAGGCCTCGGTAATCCATTGCTGTTACAAGTTTCGACTTCTGAGGGTTGACTTTCGTCAGCTGTTAGCTGGAACGAACACATTTAAAAACAACAATAACTTGATTCTTGAAGCTAATTCATGCTTGGAGATGAGAGTTTCTTCTGAAATTCATTTATTTATAGAATATATAAGTATCAAGCCGAAGTAATTGAATAAGTATTACTTCAGAATTTTATTTTTTGTTTTATTATCATTTATTCATTTATCTTCTAGAGTTGTTGTTTTGTTTTTCATCTTTCTGATTCTATGGTATGAAACCACCTCTTTTCGGAAAAATAGGGCCACTGGCGAACTACCCAATGAAAAAATAATGCATATGGTAGTACCCCTTGGGTGTAGTGGAAACTACCGTTTCTATAAATGATCAAAATAAAACATGAACTCAGTTTTGAGGTGAAGTTTTTTGTCAGTTTTTGTATTTTTTCTGATACAATGATGTATTCTCATCTTGGAAAATCATCATTAGTCATTTTCTAGCCATTTGAATAATTATTCCACTGGAAATTCTCTATACAAAGTCGTAATTATGTACGCCGTCAGCTCAGCAGAATCAGACTTTTGGTTGCATGGAATGCGGCGTTGCCAATTCTCTGGCGACGGCTGGGGACACCATAACGAAGGCCGTGACATGGCTGGAATCTTGATCGCAAATATGAATTATAGGATAGGATATTATTCAAGTTGAAATGGACCTTGAAGGTAAATATTGACGTTTTTCCGTACAAAGGATACTGTCACGTTAACGAAAAACAAACGCGAAACATGGTTGGAAACACATCAAGTCAGTCGGAGTCTGAATGAGCTAAGTTGCTAAGCTTCGTATGTTGACGTTATTAACAATTGCTAGCTCTCCACCTGGTGGAAACATAATTTTCCGGCAACCGTCCGGGAAGTAACCTCTTCCCGGACGCTTTTTCTTTGGGAAAGTAACATTTTTCCGGCCTAGTCCGGGAAGTACGTACTTCCCGGACCAGGCCGGGAAGAATTACAGCGTTGTTGTCATTGTGAATATGAAAATTTTGGTATCTATGATTTTGATAAATGCAGTTGAACATTACCATAGCAACGAAATAACGACTGACATGAAATTAGTTGACATTTTGATTTTCGAAAGTTTGCATGATTTTTGGTCGCAATTGTCGCAATAAACTATGGAAAGCAGCAGCGATAGTGAGTTTGTAAATGTGCCTATCTTCTGTTTGAATTTTGAATATTCAATACAAATGAGAATTAATATGTTCGAAATTTTGTTCTACAAAGAAATATAGTAAAGAAATGGCTCATTGATTTGTTATTCTACACGGTTGCCGAAAAAATAGTGTACGCAACATGACCAAAAACAGTTTTTTTCCGGACTTGTTACGTAAATTACTATTTTTCGACTGATATGAGTAAATGTTCATGATATGCTCTAAACTTCTAAACGAGTGTTACCAATCCTAGCGATACAGTAAGTATACTGATCAAGAGTCTATGAAACAACAATTTGAATTCGTGTAACTCGTCAGGAACACCTGAAAATCTATACAGTTATCCTTTATTACCATTATCTCAATGGTAGTTGTTCGCGAGAAAGATTCGACATAAAAAAACAAAACAAGAATTGTAGGGTCGATGTAGTGTCGAATAAATGCGCATTCTTGAATTTTCTTCGAGAATACAAATTAACGATATATCAAGTTAGTTTCATTCAGTCACTCATCAAAAACGTGCCGCGACGACATTTGGACGAGTAGCAGTTACGAGCAGTTGGAATGCTGGAAGCTAGCCAAACTCAGAGTTGCGGACGTCTTAAGGACTGAAGCCAGTGAGATCAATCCGTGGAGAAGATACCGAGAGACTGGAGATGTGAGAGAGCGACATACAGGGCCCGCACAAGAACCACAGGGCCCGGGCCCGTTCAAAACCTTTTTCTACAGTGACAGGCTAGCTTGTTCCCTAGACCTCTTTGATGTGATCAGACCTACTATTTTCTGACAGGTGTCAGTCCATCAACATACTGAGTAGGCATATAGTTAAGACTGGCATCAACAAAATTTTTTCAATTTTTCAAATGATTTGATTCATAAGCAGTCTTCAAGTAAGCTAAACGATACTGTCGAAAAGTTTTTACTTTTTTCTCTTACGAGGGAGGGAACGAACATGGTTTTGTTTTTGGGTTGCCACATCTGCCATGGAGTGGAGGACAGTATTTCTAATTATTAGACCCGGTAGCAGTGACAGATATTTTGGACCAATTTTTTACATTCTGCCTTTGGAATAGGAAATACTTGAATCTGAAAGGAATCATACTCTGCAAGGAAAATACACGCTGCGTGGTACTTTATTACAAACCCAAAATTTGTGATTGATGGGACATACTGTATACTTCCAAAGAGTATGCCTCATGAATTTTCGTGATTTCCACGATGAGACTAGTTTCAGTTGTGAAAGGCGTACTAAAAAAATTGGTTTTCATTATTTTTTTGCAATACATTCGGGCAATGTGTAAATCACGCTGTACCATTTGAAACAGTATATATCTTCGATCGATGTTTTTATGTGTAACAAATATAAAGCAGAAAAACGCGTCCATCCAAATTCTTGTTGAACGCAAATTATGGGTTTCACATGGAGTACCACGCACTATATGGGAAAACCAACGACTTTTATTGCAGCTGATACTTAGAAAAATCATTATATAAGATGCAGTGCAGAAAATATTCTAGACATTCAACAGAAATATTCAAAATGTTTGTTTCGACTCACTTATTTGTTGTATAAACTTTCGAGTATTTTCGGTTGACGGATAAATGATAATGAATGAACGGTTAATTCGCACTCAGCACACCTTCTCGACACCCACCCGCCTTATCTTTTATCTCCTTAACGTTATCTTAAAAAACACTAGAACCGACTTGGAAAACTGATTGTGGATTATATTTATTTCAAACGTATAAAATGATACTTTCAACAAATCCTAGGATGAGATGATCATTCAAACACTAATATACAGGGTGACATATTCATTTTCAATTTATCACAACGGGGGAAAATTGGTATCAGAAGCGGCAGTTTTCAGCCATGCGTTCAGTAAATCCGCATTCACAAAAAATAGTACTTTTTCCTGTTACATACAATAAATATCCCTTTTTCGATGCAATTTTATTTCTATTCTTTTCGAGGATATAATATTTCTTGAATTTTCAAGTATAACAGTGGCCTCTATTCAAGTTGTCGGAGATTTGCTAAGCTATTCATCATCTCGACCAAGGGTAATTCAACAACAAAACATATCTCTATTGATTGTAATTCTGATTGTTCGAAATTCGGGGAAAAATCATAATGTACCGACATTACTATTAAGTATGATGAGGATTCTGACATTGAAAATGTGTTTCAAGTTGATGTATGCGTAAGTGTATTAATACATGTATATGTATGCAATCATAAAAATGATCATATTCACGCACGTACTGATATTTATGTAAATGTTCATAATTAGTGCTAGAATGAATGTTTTTCACGGACGTTGAAATATAGAAAATAGTCCATTCGGGTATTAATCCGTGTGCAGAATGTTGTAACGTTTCGACTCTAGTGCTGGAACCATTATAAAAAAAAACAGACACAAACATACATATCAATAACGCAATCTAACCAATCAACCCTTACGAACGGACTGGTCAAATTACAATACTACCTTCGACAACCTGTTTCGCCCTCAGTACTCTCAATTCATGAAAAGTTGATATTTTGATGATAGTTTGGACAAACTTGAACAGGGAATAATACCAAGAAATCGACTCCATATCATACAGGGCGTGCTAAAGTAACTGTTATTTCCATTGTGCATAGAAGTGGTCAAAAGTTAATTTTTTCAAATGAAACCCCCTCTATATTAATCGATTAATTGAAAGATGGTGAAAAATGCTTCAAGATGATATATCATGTCCCTATACCTAAATCGTCAAGTTTTCTTAAAACACCCCATAAAAAAAGTCAAAATTCCCGATCATCCTGTGTATGAATCAAAAGGGATTCACAAAAATGCACTCTACGTTCGAAGTCTTCTGCTTCTCAGAGCTTGAACTTTGGTAAATTTATACGGAAGCATTCCGTGACTTCCCAAACTTCGTTGTACTGAAGCATGTGATACACCTAAATCATTTTCTGTACTGCGAATAGAAGCTTCTGGATATGCATCAAAAATATGCCCAAACGTTAACAGTATTGTCCTCATTTGAAGTAACAGGTTTTGGTAATGTTGAAGGCGCTTTTAACATTCAGCCATAAATAAGGAAGAAATTTTGTAATCTTACAAACTTCCTCTCGTTCATTGGTGTTCATTCAGGATACATTTGGTTGAATTTTCTACAAGTTCTGGCATGATTTGATCACACTGTCCGTGTATAATAAATAATTTCATAAGAACTTCGTTTGAATAATCAATATTTACATTCACTTTTGGTGGTTTTTTGAAACACCGTCAATAACCATTTATCAATTACTCAAAAAAGTCACCAAACTG
>JAVJAQ010002056.1:0-48245 GCA_032362365.1 Zygogramma bicolorata
AAGCAGAAATGTATACTCTTTCAATCATTCTCGCCGACACTGTGAGTAATAATTCATTTTCCTGTTTGTTCTTTATATGATATCATATTATTTGTAGCTTCCCTGACGATGACAGTAACAACTGTCGAAATATTGGAATAAAGTGTTGAAAGAGTACACATTTCTGCTTGCTGCTTCACCCAATAAAAATATTTCTCATATTGTCACCGTTCAGCAAAAAACTTCCATTTTACTTATATATATATATATATATATATATATATATATATATATATATATATATGCAAGATGAATTTTCTGGGTTTTTATCCGTTTGGTATCTTCTGATTTGTTCGACGTTTCGACTTCCATTTTGAAGTCATTCTCAAGAACTGTGAGACGAATATCTGTCCATACCGTCCTGGTCAATCACTCCCCTCACGAAGTAACCAAGCAAGACTAAGCAAAGACTTCAATTGTCTGTTCTCCATAGAAACTGGTATTTATAATGATTCTCCCCAGTTATTATCCGACTAGGTCCGATATTATTGATGATTATATCATCAACCGCTCTCTAAGGTTGTATCCTGCCCATCCAGGTATTATGTAGAAATTGATGTTTTCACGGATCTTCGATATGCAAGATGAATTTTCTGGGTTTTTATCCGTTTGGTATCTTCTGATTTGTTCGACGTTTCGACTTCCATTATGAAGTCATTCTCAAGAACTGTGAGACGAATATCTGTCCATAACGTCCTGGTCAATCACTCCCCTTACGATGTAACCAAGCAAGACTAAGCAAAGACTTCAATTGTCTGTTCTCCATAGAAACTGGTATTTATAATGATTCTCCTCAGTTATTATCCGACTAGGTCCGATATTGAAGTCTTTGCTTAGTCTTGCTTGGTTACTTCGTAAGGGGAGTGTTTGACCAGGACGGTATGGACAGATATTCGTCTCACAGTTCTTGAGAATGACTTCGAAATGGAAGTCGAAACGTCGAACAAATCAGAAGATACCAAACGGATAAAAACCCAGAAAATTCATCTTGCATATCGAAGATCCGTGAAAACATCAATTTCTACATAATACCTGGATGGGCAGGATACAACCTTAGAGAGCGGTTGATGATATAATCATCAATAATATCGGACCTAGTCGGATAATAACTGAGGAGAATCATTATAAATACCAGTTTCTATGGAGAACAGACAATTGAAGTCTTTGCTTAGTCTTGCTTGGTTACCTCGTAAGGGGAGTGATTGACCAGGACGGTATGGACAGATATACGTCTCACAGTTCTTGAGAATGACTTCAAAATGGAAGTCGAAACGTCGAACAAATCAGAAGATACCAAACGGATAAAAACTCAGAAAATTCATCTTGCATATCGAAGATCCGTGAAAACATCAATTTCTACACACACACATATATATATATATATATATATATATATATATATATATATATATATATATGCTGTCTGGAACTTCCGGATGAACCGCGTCTGGAACTTTTTTTCTTTCGACGTTTTCGAAGATCTTCACTCTGTTAAGATGAGTGCTGGGGGAGACTTAGACCTCGTCACCAAGCCAAGAAGTCTTGAGAATGGCTCCAAAATGGGAGCCGAAACGTCGAAATATAATATATATATATATATATTATTAAACAACTTGTGTATATATATATACTACTACTACTATATGATGATAGCCAGCCAGTAAGACAACTCAGACCTAGACGCAAGGTCACTCAGTCTTGAAAATGGCTCCGAAATGGGAGCCGAAACGTAGACAAGTAAATCTTTCCAGACGCGGATCAACCGGAAGTTCCAGTCAGCACATTTCTAACCGCGGAAGCCTAGCCGATCAAATATCTATATATATATATATATATATTTGGCTATGCAGTCAACAAGGGGAAAGAAATAAAGTGAGCCCCTTATTCTGTTCAAGCTTACGAATTTTTATTGGCTCTCCATCAGGAACTCTACGCTGAAGTCAAAATCTCATTTAAAATTGAATATATTTTGACATACAAAAGTTAAGTTAATAATCTCTCTTACTGGGCTAGCTTAGAGAACAACATATCACAATATCAAAGCACTTCAGTAATAAAACAATTATATAACTTCATAACTTCAATCTGAATATGAGATTTTTTTTTTCATGGAAATGGCAGAATTGAAAATGTGGAGGTAATTTCTTCTTCTGATAGATAGTGGAGACCATCTTGGGAAATTGAAACGGAAGTGAGGTGAATGAATGGACTGAAAATGAAGTTGACAATATGTGGCAAGTGATGACAGTTTCCTGTGACCTTTTTGCCAACATACAATAAAATGACAGTGAAATCACCAACTACTCATGGGAACCAACGGTTTGTTTTTGTTGTCACTCACCTGAGAGGGGCGACTAAATAAATAAGAGAAATTATGCTATTATGTTCCTCATGTGAATGACAACAATAACAATACGTTGGTACCCATTTTACTTTCATTTCATTTTTTGTTAGCATCTCTTGCCAATTGCCAACTTCATTTTCAGTCCATTCATTCACCTCAATTCCGTTTCAATTTTAAAATATATTCTTTCCAATCCATTAGGTGATGTAATTTCTTTCACATTTTCAATCCTCACATTCCCACGTGAAAATATCGTATATTTTAATTGATAATTAATTGTCTTATTACCAAAGGGTTTTGATGTTGTGATATGTTGTTCTCTGAGCAGTAAAAGGGATTATTATTATTAACCTCTCTTTCCTTAGTATGTCATCATTCAATTTTAAACAGTTTTTATATTCATTGTTGAGTTCCCTATGAAGAGCCAATAAAGATTCTAAAGAACAGAATTAAGAATTCATGTATGTATATTATTTGGGGCGAAGTATTTGCTGGCCAGTTAAGAACAAAACTGTAAAGTTATTTGGGTGGAAATCAAAACGGAATTGTACTTTTATGACACAAGTTTTGTCAATATTTCTATAATGTTCAATATTTTCATGGAAAAGCTACAAAGTTCATTTTTCTGAACTTTCAATTAAATTCAATTCATCGGTAAAATGTCACTTACTGTAGGTGAAGTTAGTCGTATCCAAATTGTTAAAATGAGTTAACATGTTATGAATGATATAAAAACATGATAGTAGTCCAATGATGAGTCGTATGCTATTCCTTTTTGGAGAGACTGAATGGTATTTTTTTCCACTAAATTGTGAAGATATCATCAATTTCATTTACACCAATTCATACGCAGGCTAATTAATGCATCTTTTTATCTTCGAGCAGCAAATTAGTAACTCTCACACAAATATTTTTTATGAATTTATTCGAATTCTTAATCGAAACTTGTTTTTCGATCACCTTGCAGATGATTTCCTTGATGTTATATTGGAGTATGAATAAATAGAAACTGATAGAAATTTCCTTGAATATATAGTATTCATTTACTTTTTCAGAATGGGAACGGATTTAATGACACTTTCTACAGTAAAACGGGGAAGTTGAACATCGACTCATTCTTGTTGTAATGGTTGCGGTCTCAATACTTCCTTAATGTTTCCTTCGAGTGCAGTCAACCCATCTTTTTCGTTTGGCAATGCGTTAATCATGCTTATGTTACCACCTGGAAAAATGTGTTCAATTGCAGACAGTGAAACCGGTTCTTTGAAAGGTGACCGCATTATTCTAATTCAGTTGTGAATACTGAATGCCAATGGAATGTAGCTACCTACTACCTACTGAAGTGGAGTCTTATGTAAAGATATCTATTTAGCTGACAATAAATTCAATATTTTATCGCTAGCATTATATCATGCATTCACATATCGGTATATTCATGGTTCAATGAGAATATGTAAATCCGCAGGATATGCAGCTGTTTATCCTCTTGGATAGTCCTATAGAAATATCAGTAATCGATCAGTTGGCAATTTGATTTACATTGATCGAATCCACCCTCTCAACTCTGAAGGAAAATCAATGAATTGGATATATATATATATATATATATATATATATATATATATATATATATATATATGCGAAATTGGTATTCTGGGAGTTTATCCGTTGATTTGTCGGTATTGACTTTCGACGTTTCGCCAACATCTCAGTTGGCATTTTCAAGAATGTTACTGCTCCTACTTGGTGCTAGCAACTGTTGTTTGAAAAACTTCTGCCAGTTTTTAAATGATTTCTCGGTCGTAAATTGTAGCCGATATGATCTGCTCCCTCAGCCGTCGGATTGATTATGGTTGTCGGACCTTTGGCTAATGACTGTTCAGGTAGTAACGGTCGGTCTGGTTTGTGGTGACCTGCATCCACCGAAGGACCATTTCCTGAACTGTTTTTCTTTTTGTTGATGAGGGCCCTCCAGAAATTTGGAATATTTTGAGAGTCGTCTCTTTTGTTTATTTCTCGATGGCTTCCCTAATTGGGCATGTTCTGAAATGGTTCACCTGCGCCATTTGCTTTGCTGCCTCGAAATGTTGGTCAACTGATATGTTGGCGAAACTTCGAAAGGCAATACCGACAAACCGACGGATAAACTCCCAGAATACCAATTTCGCGTACTCGAGCATCCGTGAAAACCTTCACTGTAACATTGTACACCTCTATGGGGAGGAGACCTTCAAAAAGTTCAGACAGTTTGAAAAACTTAGATCTAGAATTTCGACACTTGCCAGTGACATAGTTTTCCTGATAAGATGCCGCAACCAGAAAATAATATCAACCTGTGCAAAACTCTCACACTACTGAAAAACAAGAAGAACCAAGGATATCCTGAAACAAGCGAGTCTTTCTCTGTTACGAGAACACATCAAAGAAAAACGCAGAATACTAGCCATAACGGAGAAAGAAACTTTCGACCTCCACATCGAACTGAGCAGGACTCTGCACACAGCCATCTGGGAAAACATCGATAAAATCACCGCATGTAGGGCTGAAACTGACAAAGATCGAAAAAGTGAAACACAAATCAAAAAGTTCAAAAAACTTCAAAAGGCAACAAACAACACAGCTTCCGAAACCACGCAGGTAGTGTACAACATATCCGATAAAACTCTTACTGAAGAAGAGAAGAAGGTACTCAGCAGAGGTTTCAACTTTGCCATTCCCCGGAAAAAGTACCAAATGAGGAGATACTTGCCAGTATAGAAGCCACACTACAGGAATACCAGAGGGGACGGCAGAGGATATGAGACAGAACATTGCTCATATCCTAAAAACATGCAGACCACCACAACCAAACCTTTCTCGGAAAGAGAGAGAAGCACTGCAGAATCAAGGAAAGTATGAGGACATCTTTATCCTACCAGCAGATAAATGTAATGCGACCGTGGTCATGAACACAGTGGATTACCAACAAAAAATGACTACTATTCTCCAAGACGGTTCCTATAAACCATCAGCTAGGGATCCAACCACCTACCTGGAGAAAGTTACGAAAGATAAAATAAAATCATTCAAATTAGGACTAGAAATAGAAAGGCAAATTATACCCCTTGAGAAATCAAGCAAATTCATGAAACTCTACGGCCTACCCGAAATCCATAAGGCAGGTGTACCCATACGACCAATAGTGAGTGCTATCGACTCTCCAACTCAGAAGCTGATGAAATACTTAGCACAGATAATGCAGCCCGTGACAGAAACAGCAGATTCCTATGTCAAAAAATTCAGAACACTTGGTAGAGATAATAAAAAATCTCCAACTGAACCAAAACGACATCCTAGATATCAAGTCACTGTATCCCAGCGTTCCCATTCGAGAAGCTTTGTCAATAATCGAAGAAAGAAGAGATTTTCCACATCACGTCACAGAATTGACGAAACACTGCATGATGAATACTTATTTCATCTTCAACAACAGATTCTACAAACAGATAGAAGGAGCTCCCATGGGCTCTTCCTTATCCCCAGTTGTAGCAAACCTGTTCATGATGAATTTCGAGGAGAAAGCACTACGAAATGCTCAACATAAACCGACGCTATGGAAGAGATACGTAGACGATATCTTCATCATCTGGCCTCATGGAAAAGAAGAGTTGACTCGCTTCGTGGCATATCTGAATAGCTTGAATCAGTGCATACAATTCACTACGGAATTAGAAGAAAATAGACAACTCCCTTTCCTAGACCTATTGATAACCAGAAAGCCGGACGACACTTTAGGATACACAGTACACCGAAAGCCCACCCACACAAGCAGATACCTACACGCCGAATCCCACCATCACCCCACACAACTACAATCCGTAGTCAACACGCTGGTGTCCCGATCTTTTCGTCTGACGGAAACAACAAACAGACAAGCAGAGCTAACAGGGGCGTTTAAAGCACTTCTACAAAATGGCTATGGAACACACCCAATCAGAAGGGCAATCCATGCGCAAATAAACCAAGACACTACCTTTCATTGAAGGAGTCACCGACGAAATCGGAAGACTAATGAGAAAACAAAATATACGAATCGTCTTCAAACCTCAAATTACCATTTCGTCTTGCTTACCGAGACCAAAGGACAGGATTCCTCTCGAAAACCAAGGAGTATATAGCATCACATGCGGTACTGTGATAAGCAATATATTGGTCAGACGAATAAGATAATGTCAGCTAGAAAGCAGGATCACAAAAATAGCATAAGGACAAAACAGACATCTTCCGCCCTCTTTCAACACCACCACCAGACGGGTCACAAAATAAATTCGAGGCAGCAAAACAAAGCGCAGGTGAACCATTTCAGAATACGCCAACATAGGAAAGCCATCGAAATAGAAAAACGTGGAGAAATAAACAAAAGAGACGACTCTCGAAATATACCAAATGTCTGGAGGCCCCTCATCAACAGAAAGTTGAACAGTTCAGGAGATGGTCCTTCGGTGGATGCAGGTCACCACAAACCAGACTGACCATTATTACCTGAGCAGTTATTAGCCAAAGGTCCGACAACCATAATCGATCCGACGGCTGAGGGAACGGATCATATCGGCTACAATTTACGACCGAGAAACTATTTAAAAACTGGCAGAAGTTTTTCAAACAACAGTTGCTAGCACCAAGTAGGAGCAGTAACATTCTTGAAAATGCCAACTGAGATGTTGGCGAAACGTCGAAAGTCAATACCGACAAACCAACGGATAAACTCCCAGAATATCAATTATTTATTTATATATATATATATATATCTGGTACTACTCTCCATTCGATTTTATTCATTTCCAAATCGGCATCAACTTCGCCAATATATGAGTTTTTGAGCTATCATCAAAATTAGTTCTTGTTTGGTATTCAAGATACTTTCATTTTTATCTTCAGCAAAGCCCATCAGATATTTCAGCGGTGATTTACCACTGAATACATGGCTGCTTGTATCCAGAATCTCCTGTTTGAATCTTGAAAGTCCCCAGCCTGTAGTCAGTAGAGTGTTAGCGTGCGATTGTTCAAATGAAATCATGGTTTCATTGTAGAGGTTATTCCGGGTTTTCTGACGTCAGCCACTTGTTCTCCACCAATTTCATAACGAATATCATCAAAAAGAGAAGCAACTGCATTATTCGAGAAATAGCATGTTTTCTTTTCATCTTTGGGGTGAATTTTCCTCCTATGTAAAGGAAACTTTCTGCAATATCAAGAATAACATCTTGATAATTGATTGCAATTCTAATTTCATCTGAATTCCTGAATAGGGGCGAGCCATATGGCTTAAAGGTGTGCTCATGTAAACTTATGAGGGAATGATCGAGCACCGGTTCATCGAATATTGTGATAATGATTCAATTCACATATTTCACACTTCAAATAGTTTGTAACGAAGTTACATGAGTAGGCCCACGCTAATGGGATCTGTGATATTCCGATTACTACGAAGTTATTAATTCCCCTGTATATTCCATCTACTTCGATTTCCATGAGTAGGCCCACGCTAATGGGATCTGTAATATTCCGTTTCAACTCTGTTCATTCCGACGAAAGCCAGTGTACCGTCCCACTGATAGAGGGCACAACTTGAGCGTCATGAAAGTCTTCGCAGAAATAGAATTCGTAGGACAAAAATATCCAAGCTTTGGTATTCAGTTCCGACCCAGCCCGAAATAAAAAAGGTCAAAGTGGAAGTGAAGGATACCGAATCTTGGTGAGTTCTAAGGATTGAGTTTTCTCAGACCGAACCAAAACGCTGTCGACTGGACCGTTGCCGTGGCACGTCTAGTTGAGAGACTTGAAACGTGAAGGACGTAAAGACAAGAAGTACTAGAGGTGGTGAATATTTTGGATTCATCCAAAAACCCGTCGAGGAGATTCAATATTCACGTGTTCAGCCATTCTTCAACAAGCCCAATACCATTCAAAAGGTAGGCAAATTCCTCGTGCTAAACACTCTTTGCATCCCTGACCAGGTCAACGAAGTATGCTATGTGAGATTCTTCTTTTTAGGGCTTTTTCGTATGAGATATGGAATTTTGAAGTAGCTGGGGATCCTTTTTGTATGGGACATGGAATTTTGAAGTAGCAGGAGTCCTTTTTCGTATGGAATATAGAATTATGAAGTAACTCTTCTCCTTCGTATGAAACTTTGAAGTAGGAGTTTTCGCCTGTCGAAGGCCTTTTAACGAAGATATACTATGAGATTTGATAGAACTCCTGCCCCAATCTGCAGGCCAACTATAGGAGCACCCTGAAATAGTCAAGGCATACTCGCAGCCAGCGTTGGATGGGCCCCAAGTATAGTATATGGCAATAAAACAAGCATATCGCTATTATTTCAAGATATATTTATCATATACCCTTCAGGTATTTTTCCTGCGCTTATCGCTATTGGTTGTACAGTATATTTTCATTAATTTATTTTATTGGTCAAATATCATCGACTAGTGCACTGACCCTTCGAGCATATATTTCTTTTGTAAGCTGAGGTGATCACCAAGGTAGAGTATAATCCGGAATATTGATATAAATCATCATTAGTGGAAATTTGCTCTTGAAGCGGAGTGTGTACGTACAAGCAGAACGTTAACCCCCATTATAACGTTAACCCCCTATACAAACCGAAGGAAAGAGAATAAGAGAAATCATTGAAGGATTGTTGAAGAGTGAATGCCACTTGTTTACTTCTACTGTAACCACCTTTTACTCACCCCACCGCCCGTGCAAGTGAGCCACTTTCTTTTAGTGGAACACTATAATTTTTTTTGTTATCTTTCCCTAAAGACTATCTATTTCCAACTTCCCTCTTCAAGAGATCAGTCACGTAACACAAGTTCAGGATCATCCGGTGTTTCCAACCCACAAAATCCACGAACTACACAGAATCAAAAAAACAAGTAACTTTTACTTCCGTTGCCGAGTGGAACTCTTGGCTCAGGGAAGTCGAGAATTTTTATAAGTCTTTTGTTGATGTCAGTTCCTTGTTTCTCAAGAAATTTAATGATAAAAATTTTTGATCGAAGCTTTTATTGATAGTGGTAGTTCTTTATCGAATTTGGGTTCTTTTGCAAAAATTTCATTTGAATATTAGGTATGATAATTTCTTAAATGTGACCACAGCTGATGGTCGAAGTCAAGATACTCTGGGTTATATTCAGGTACCAATTGAAGTAAAAGGGATGATTAAGTTACTGAAAATTTTGGTTATACCTTCCATCAGGTACACCTTGATTCTGGGTGTTGATTTCCTGGAACTTTTCAAACTTGAAATGAATTTAAAAAATGTTTCTTATTATACTGGTGTTTGTATTGTCAATACCATTCAGTTTTCCTCTGATCTGACTTCTAATCAGAAGGCGGAGCTTCAAAAGGTGATAGATTTATTTTCGAACATCTCTCCAACATATCGAATTGGTAGAACACATTTAATCACTCATTCTAACCAATGAAACAAAGCCTATTTGTCAGCGTTAGTATCCTTTGAGTCCTGCTATGCAAAGCGGTCTTGATGAGTTAATTGATGAAATATTGAGAATGGATATCATCCAACCTTCTAAATCTCCATGGTGTAGTCCTCTATGGTAAGTACCAAAGAAGTCTGGTGAATTCAGAGTATGTTTTGATGGAAGGAAGCTGAATGAAGTAACTGTCAGTGATTCTCATCCTATGCCCCTGATTGATTCCATACTGAATAAGCTTCGAGATGCAAAGTTTTTGAGTTCTGTGGACCTTCGTATGGCTTTCCATCAGATTCCTCTCGATGATGCTTCAAAAGCTAAGACAGCTATTGCAGTATATGGACGAGGGTTGTTAGTAGTATATGTAAACCGGTTCCGCCTCATCTCCAGGTGAGGCAAAACCGGCCTAGCGTATTTCGAGAGATTTTGGGAACATACTACGCCTATGTCGTCGAAGCGGGGTCCCAGAGCGGCCGGGCGACGGGAAACGGTGACCCCCAGACGTCCGCCCATGTCCGCTATTCATTCGAGGCATCGACAAGCTGAGACCTGCAGGTGTTCACCGGATGATATCATCGCAGACTTGTTTACGTAGCCTTATCTGCCTCCGACGGAAAGGAACCGGGCTTCTGACAAATTCCAAGAATTGAACCAGCATGTGCGAAGCGATGTTTTTCCAAGAATTGAGGAATATCGAAAATTCCAGAACAGTTCACACGAGACAAAAAAAATACGTGGGGAATCCCAGACGACTCATACTATCATTCTAAATAAATGTAGGTAGGCGACGCTAATCATTTTGCTTCGAGAACTCGTCGAGTAAACATCTCTCAGTCAATAAACTGCTCGCTCTCTCGATCAACAAAGTGTTTTGTGTAAATTGTGTCTTCATTCTGAAAAATGTAAGTACCTCTTGTCCTTCATACTCGGGAGTGTTTTTTTCGCGAAACGGCTCATACAGGTTGAGCTATTCGTGCGATCTTCGGCATGTACAGGTCGAATATTTTTTCCGTTGGCTCAGTGTGAATTTTTTCGAGCGGCATATACAGTGTGTGTCGAAAACTCTTCCTTACAAACTGAAGTGTGTAGGCTCATACAGGGGGAGTTTTCTCGAAGGTATCAGCATATACAGTGTGCGTCCATTTTTTTTCCTTTTGAACGTGTATACAGAGTGAAGTTTCGAACATCTCTATTCGGCTCATACAGGATGAGCGATTTTTCCCAAACGTATTGGCATTTACAGTGGGTGTGTCGAAAACTTTTCCTTTCAAACTGAAGTGTGTTGGCTCAGTGTGAGTTTTTCGAACGGCATATACATATGTGGCAAATATTTTTTTCCTTCAAATTGAAGTATGTACAAGTTGTTGGCTCATACAGGATGAACCAATATAACGTATCAGCATATACAGGGTGTGTCAATTTTTTTTTCTTCAAACTGAAGTGTGTACAAGTTGTTGGCTCATACAGGGTGAACCAATATAACGGATCAGCATATACAGTTTGCGTCAAAATTTTTCTCTCGAGCGTATGTACAGGAAGATGAAGTTTAAGCGTCTCGATTCATAGGTTGCCGGCTCATACAGGGGAAGATTTTTTCCGAACTAATTGGCATATACAGCGTTAGCCAAAATTATTTTCTGAAACGTATATACAGCGTGTGTCGAAACTTTTTTCTGTCAAGTGTGTTGGCTCAGTGTGAATTTTTTCGAACTTATCGGCATATACAGTGTGTGGCAAAAATTTTTCCATTCGTACTGAAGTGTGTACATGTTGTTGGCTCATACAGGGTGAACCAATATAACGTATCAGCATATACAGGGTGCGGCAAAATTTTTCTTTCGAACCTATGTACAGGGTGATGAAGCTTAAAGCGTCTCGGTTCATAGGTTGCCGGGTCATACTGGTGTGAGGGAGGGGGTTTTCGAAACAAATTGGCATATACAGCGTGAGCCCAAACAATTTTTTGAAACGTATCAGCATATACTTTGTGCTTCAAAATTTTTCTTTCGATCGTATGTACAGGGTGACGAAGTTTCAAGCATCTCGATTCATAGGTTGCCAGCTCATACAGCGTGAGCCAATATCGACTCATACAGTGTTCAATTTCGGCCGGGGGCAAATCAAAATTTTCCTTTGGACATTTGATATTTTTCAAAAACAACTCTCATTGATTTTGCAGATATAAACGCAGTTGCCAACTCAACTGGATACAAAAAGACTGTTTCGCTGAACAGCTTGAGCGGAAACAAGCCGTACCAAATCCAGAGCAACGACTAGTGAGGACACGAATTCTTGGCTAGCAGTCCTGAGGGAATAGGGCATTTCACCTTCCAGAATAATCTGAGGAAATAGAACAACTCATCTCCCAGAGTAATACTCCTAGTATCCAACGAGGAGCCGCAGGCGATCCACCAACGTCGAGAAATACGTGAGGAAAATACTCTTTTTGCACCATATTTCCACATAAAACCAAATAATAAAATGACATATCCGCCGTCAGTGACGAAATGATCGCGAAATTTGGGAAAATTCAGAAAACTTTGGGGGGCAAAATTCAGCGCGGCGGAATGCGAACTTTGGCTAAAGCACAGCAAACGATCTGTTCGTATATTGAAAAAAGCTATTCGGGTATCGGATTCCTCTTCAATCGGCACTTTGAGAAAACTCCAAACAAATTCAGGCCATGTCAAAGCGTTTCAAAATTGCCTGAAAAATCCAGTCGAGGGGCGGGGGTTGGCAGCTGGGGGAGGGGCGCGGAACTTGAAAAGTCGTGTCATCTGGGAGGACTTGATTTCCACCTTTCAGGGGCGCGTACGTACAGGGGTAATCATAAACTTGAAGCACAAAGCTGTACTTCAGTTTTTCAGCGACGCTTTCAGCCTATTCAAGCGTCGCATACTGAACGCACTGAAGAAGGTTGGAGCGTCGCTGAAAATGAACGCAGCTTTCTGCGGAGAGTTCTTCAAAATTTCCTCCGATCAACATGAGAGCGTGGAAATGAAATATTTCAACACTAAAAACGAAGTGATTGACTAGGGGACGGACTTGAAAGCGTGGTTTAAGGAAAATATCGAGGGTAAGATCTTGACTAATTTGGACGAATTCAGTGGGAGGGAAAGCGGGTGGTCTTCGAGGAAAATCGTGAGTTTGAGATTTCCAAAAAAAACTCATGTCGAATTTCGAAATTTCATTCCTCCTCCTTTTGTGATCTACGCGGACTTTGAAAGCATTTTGGAGCCGTTTGATGACAGTTTGACCAAGTCCAAAATGAACAAAACCGAAAAATACCAAAAACATTCAGCTTTCAGCGCAGGATTCTACTTCAAATGCACATACGACGACTCTTTGTCGTTTTACGATAGCCATCGAGGCGCGATGGAGGACATTGCCAAAGAGGTTCAGGGCAAAATGCGCCAAATCGTACCGATGGGTGTATATCCGTCGGGCCGAGACTCTGCCAAAATCTGCCACATTTGCGAAAACCCCTTCAAGGCGGAGGACGCAAAGGTGGCCGACCACGACCATTCCACCGGATTATTCCGGAGCTGGGCGCATGCGCAATGCAACCTCCAGTACAAGAAACAGTTCGTAGTGCCCATTTTTCTCCACAACTTGGGCGGCTACGAAAGTCATTTCATCATCAGAGACTTGGCTAAACGTGGACGCATAGTCCTGTTGCCGATCAACAAGGAAAAGTATATTTCCTTTACCCAATACGACGAGGAGACGATCATCAGATTCCGTTTCATTGACTCTTTCCGATTTTTGAGTATGAGTTTGGATGGGTAGGTGCGCACCATGAAAACTGAAGACTTGCACGCAACGCGCAAGGAATTCAGTCACGTGAGCGCCGAACAATACGAACTGCTCACGCGCAAAGGGGTATTCCCATACGACTTTGTCGACACGCTGGACAAACTGGAGTGTACACAGTTGCCGGCTCTCGAGGAATTTCACAATGAACTGAACGATTGCGACATCACCGAAAGCGAGTACGAGCATGCGCAACGGGTGTGGCAATCGTACGGGGTGAAAACCCTCGGCAAATATTCGGATCTGTACATGAAAACCGACATCTTGTTGCTGACCGACATCTTTGAGAATTTCCGCAAGATCGGCCACAGCACCTATGGGCTCGATCCCGCTTGGTACTTCACCATGCCCGGCTATACGTGGTCGTGTATGTTGAAGTACACAAAGTGTAAGCTGGAACTTCTCAGAGACGTCGACATGGTGCTATTCATAGAGCGAGGCATTCGAGGCGGTATCAGCCAATGTTGCGACCGCTACTCGAAAGCCAACAACAAGTACATGGCCGAGTTCGATCCCTCGAAACCGTCCAAGTACTTGATGTATTTCGACGCCAACAACCTCTATGAATGGGTCATGATGAAACATTTGCCGGTCTGCCATTTCAAATGGGTGAAAAACTTCTACGATCTGGATATTCGCAACGTTTCGGACTCGTCCGACGTTGGGTATATCCTCGAGGTCGACTCGGAGTACCCCGATCATCTCCACGACAAACATCGAGATTTTCCGATGTGCGCCGAACACCGAGTACCACCAAACTCAAAACACCCAAAATTGATGACCACCCTGTACATAAAGGAAAGACACGCCTCGACCTTCGGCAAAAATCACTACAAGCTTGCCAAAAATTCCGTTTTCGGCAAAACAATGGGAAACATCCGAAAACACCAAGAAGTGAAACTGGTCAACCGATGGCACGGCAGGTATGAAGCAAAAAATTCCATTAGCAGTCCGAAATTCCAAAGTCGAACCATCTTCGACAACGACCTCATGACTATCGAACTCCTCAAGTGCGATTTGGAGTTCAACAAGCCCCTGTATATCGGCATGTCCATCCTCGATATATCCAAGGTCTGCGTATACGATTTCCATTATGATTTCATGATGAAAAAGTATACGCGAGACCAGTGTAAGCTCATGTACACTGATACGGACTCTTTGGTGTACGAACTCACCTGTGATGACGCCTATCAAGATCTAATTGCGTCTCACCTGGAGAAATTCGATAAGAGCGATTACCCAAGCGATTACAATTCAAAATTCCGCAAGTTAACAAAAAAGTACCCGGTTTGATGAGAGATGAAGCAAACGAGTGCATTATGACAGATTTCGTAGGGTTGCTGGCAAAAATGTACACTTTCAAAATTCAGGGTCAAAAATGCGTCAAAATAATCCAAGGGTGTCAAATACAATGCGGTCGCGAACGAAATCACCTTTGACGATTACCTGAAATGCTTGCAGGAAAATTCGTTCGTATGCTCACAACGTTTTTAGTGTTGAACAAACGAAAATCGCACTGAGTCCTCACGGTGACAAGAGGAAACTGATCCCGAATAGCTTCGATACCTATCCGTGGGGCCATTATTCGGTTTTGGAGGACGTAGTCAACGACGTTTCCGATTACGCCGGCGGTTCAGTGAACCCCGACGCTTTCGAAAACGTCGACATCATGGAAGATGTAGACGGCGACGATGACTTGGTGTAGAGTTTTTCCCCCATCTCAACACTTGTACATATCCATATATAGACAGAGTTATATATGTAATAGGAAATATATATACCTGTATCTGAAATCTATTGACTTTGATTTGGTGTGAGAGAGAGTTCCTTCAGGCACATCAAAAATAGCATGTTTTTACACGCAAAAAAGTGCAAGAAAACATGCGATTTCTGATGCGAAAAAACAGCACAAAAATGGTGCGTTTTTGACGTGTCAAAAGTGACCAAAACACGTCGTTTTTTGCGTATTTTTTTTATGTTCATTTCCGATGCGTGAAAACGTTGTTGTCACCCTCTGTATCCAACAAACACAACATGCAGACCTTTCGACAAGAACACACGCTTCCAATCAACAACTTCGATGACGTCATCAGCGATGACGTCATCAGCGATGAGTCATCGAAGCGAAGAAAACACGGCAAATTGTTGCCAAACAGTTTTCGAGCTATCATTTGTGGACCGAACGGATGCGGAAAGACGAACATCATGCTGTCTCTGTTGTTCCATCCGAATAGCGCTAAATTTGAAAACGTCCACGTTTACTCAAAGTCGCTGTACCAGCCCAAGTACGAGTTGTTGCGTGAAGTGTTGGGCGGCGTGAAGGGGGTCGGGTATTTCCCATTCAAGGACAAGGAAGAAATTACAAGTCCACACGAGGCGAAACCGAACTCTGTGTTCATTTTCTACGACGTTGCCTGCGACGGCCAGCAGAAAGTTCGAGAAAACTACTCAATGGGCCGGCACAAGGATATCGATGCCGCCTACGTCAGCCCTTCAAACGTCCCCTAGCGTCTCGGTGAACATTGGTCAGTCAATTCCAGTATTCGGCGATACGCATCGAAGTCATCTTGTTGAATGTCATCATCGTCGGAGTCGTCGTAGAAGATAAGATCGTACAAGAATGGCGTTCCCTCGCAAGTGTGCAAATTATTGATTTTTATCGAGCTGTTCGCTTCAAAGTTGATGGGTGCGGTGCCCAACAACCACGACGAAGAACTCGCATTGTATACGGGACCGTATACTTTATCGATGATTTTTTTTGGTCGTGTTTCAGGTGCTCGTACAAGTAGGGTTGGGCTATGCGCGGATATCGGTGCGGCATCGTCGAATTCCTCTCCTTTTTCACTGTCGGTTTCTTCCTTCTTGGATTTCTCCTTCAAAGTATTCGCCGGTTCTTTTTCGATCTTTTTGGCAGCAGCCGTATGAACCAATATGGCCTTGGAGGATTTGGAAATTTATTGCAGCAGTTGCGAAATGAGTTTGAACAGCTTTCCGATAGATTCATCTTGTTCGGATTCCCCCAGTTTTAGGGCCAAGTACTTTTTTCGAATAGAGCGTGCGGGTGATTTTTATTTCGCGTGTAGCGATGGCAACTCGTTCGGACGACATCTTGAAGCGGAATGACATGTGATGACGTAACCTCCCGGTAACGTCCCTCGTTCAGGTTTAAATCTTTGGCAATCACGAGGGTGCCAAAGGAAGCGTCCCAACATGCTGAACACATTCGTTTGAATTGATCAAAGTTCATGTCAGGTGAGACGTGTTCATAGAACACATGTTTCATATTTATTTCTTCCTGCTTGGAGAGTAAAATCAAATGGTAGTTATTTCGGATGAGTTGTTTGGGTATTTTCGCGTACGTCTGACATAGGTAGGCGGCATCGATGTCCTTGTGCCGGCCCATAGAGTAGTATTCTCGAATTTTCTGCTGGCCGTCACAGGCGACGTCGTCGGAAATGAACACAGAGTTCGGTTTCGCCTCGTGTTGACTTGTAATTTCTTCGTTGTCCTTGAATGGAAAATACCCGACCCCCTTCACGCCGCCCAACAGTTCACGCAACAGCTCGTACTTGGGCTGGTACACACCTGTTGCGCATGATTGTACTCGCTTTCGGTGATGACGCAATCGTTCTGTTTATTGTGAAATTCCTCGAGAGCTGGCAACTGTGTACACTCCAGTTTTTCCAGCGTGTCGACAAATTCATATGGGAATACCCCTTTGCGCGTGAGCAGTTCGCATTGGTCGGCACTCACGTGACTGAATTTTTCGCGCGTTGCGTGCAAGTCTTCAGTCTTCATGGTGCGCACCAACCCATCCAAACTCATACTCAAAAATCGGAAAGAGTCGATGAAACGGAATCTGATGGTCGTCTCCTCGTCGTACTGTGTGAAGGAAATGTACTTTTCCTTGTTGATCGGCAACAGGACTATGCGTCCACGTTTAGCCAAGTCCCTGATGATGAAATGGCTGTCGTAGCCGCCCAAGTTGTGGAACACAATGGGTACTACGAACTGCTTCTTGTACTGGAGGTTACATTGCGCATGCGCCCAGCCCCCGAATAATCCGGTGAAATGGTCGTGGTTGGCCACCTTCGCGTCCTCCGCCTTGAAGGGGTGTTCGCAAATGTGGCAGTCTTCGTCCGAAGGATGTACATCCATCGGTACTATATGATGGATTTCGCCCTCAACCTCTTTGGCAATGTCCTTCATTTGATCGGCGAACCATTCCATCGAGTCTGCACCTCGATGGCAATTGTAAAACGACAAAGTAGAACCCTGCGCTGAAAGCCGAATGTTTTTGGTATTTTTCAGTTTTGCTCATTTTGGACTTGGTCAAACTGTCATCAAGAGGTTCCAGAATGCATTCAAAGTCCGCGTATATCACAGAAGGAGCTTTCTCCTTGAAAATGAAATTTCGGAATTCGATATGGGTGTATTTTGGAAAATTATTTTGCATGAAGTTTGAGTCTCGAAGTGAGCAGTATGACTGTCGAGTTTCTCCTGCGACGAAAAGTAATTCAAACATCGGTCGCAAATGAATTTTTTGTGTCTGTGCTTGCTGAGTTGTTTGTTGACAAGTCTTTGATCCAGCAGTAATGTCCGCGGATGTTTGTGACGTCATCGTCCGTGTCGTCATCGTCTTCCTCGTATATTGTCGGGAGTGGGTCATAGTCATGTTTTTTCTTGATAGGTTTTGGAAGTTCAATGAATGATGAACCACGCCCATTTCCGAATCCGGATATTCATTTCCAAATTCACGATTTTCCTCAAAGACCACTCGCTTTCCCTGCCGCCTAATTCGTCCAAATTATTCAAGATTTCACCCTCGATATTTTCCTTGAACCAAGCTTTCAAATCCGTCCCCTGATCGATCACTTCGTTTTAAGTGTTGAAATATTTCGTTTCCACACTCTCATGTTGATCGGCGGAAATTTTGAAGAACTCTCCGCAGCAAAATGCGTTCACTTTCAGCGACGCTCCAACCTTCTTCAGTGCGTTCAATATGCGACGCTTGAAAAGGCTGAAAGCATCGCTGCAAAACTGAAGTACATCTTTGTGCTTCAAGTTTATGATTACCCCTGTACGTACGCACCCCTGAAAGGTGGAAATCAAGTCCTCCCAGATGACGCGGCTTCTCAATTTTTCGCGCCCCTCCCTCTGCCAACCCCCGCCCCTCGACTGGATTTTTCAGTGAAATTTGAAACGCTTTGACATGGCCTGAATTTGTTTGAGGTTTTCCCAATGTGCCGATTGAAGAGGAATCCGACACCCGAATAGCTTTTTTCAATATACGAACAGATCGTTTGCTGTGCTTTAGCCAAAGTTCGCATTCCGCCGCGCTGAATTTTGTCCCCAAAGTTTTCTGAATTTCCCTAAATTTAGCAATGATTTCGTCACTGACGGCGGATATGTCTGCCATTATTCGGTTTTATATATGGAATTATGGCAAAATGATATGCCCCCAGCCTAATTTGTATACGTTTGAGAAAAATTTTTGGCTCACCCTGTATGAGCCGAATTTACGTTCGAAAGAAGGTTTTATCACACACTATAAATGCGTTTGGAAATAATGGGTCATCCTGTATGAGCTGGCAACTGAATGAATCGAGACACTTCAGTTTGACAGAAAAAGTTTAAGTTTTCGACACACACTGTGTATGCCGATACGTGCGGAAAACTCACTCTGTATGAGTCAACACACTTGACGGAAAAAGTTTCGACACACGCTGTATATGCCGATACGTTAAAAAAAATCACACTGTATAAGCCAACACACTTGACGGAAAAAGTTTCGACACACGCTGTATATGCCGAAGATCGCACGAATTGCTCAACCTGTATGATCCGTTTCGAAAAAACACTCCCGAGTATGCATGGAAACGTTAGAGGAAAGGCCTCGTTAATCCATTGCTCGCACATTTTCGTGTTATGAGGATTGACGTTCGTCAGTTGGTTAACGTGAACGAATGATTTTAGAACAATTTTTCAGCACAATTTTTTATTCTTGTTGTGTTCCATCATAATAGACGCTGAAATCTTGCGTTTTGATATGATTTTCATCTCCTCAGTTTTTTACTGATGTTGAGATGATAATAAAATAGAATGATTCAGAAAAATAGGTGCATTAAAATATTATGGAACATGTTTTAGATATTAACGAAATACCCAGGATATTCTATAGAGAATATATACAAACTGTATCAAATTACTCATTCATTCAAAAACGACAATCATCCATTAAATTATGCTCACATAATATTCACTCCAAAACAGTGAATTTATTTGCCAGAGGGCAGAATGGCTTCACTGATTACATTCTCGTAAATTCATCAATTTCTTAATCTCTTCAAAGACTTATTTCTTATAATCTCCGAATCAGAGCCACGACACTTCTTATATAGGTAGGTACTTCATTCGATTTACTGGGTGTGATGTTTGCCAAAAACAGTTAGTTTTATATAACATATGCCCCCGGTTCTGAATTATGGCCCCCATTATTGAAAAAAGGATTTAATCGTTAGGAACTATGAAGAATAGATAGTTTTACAAACACCAAAAAACAGCAAATGGCTAGAAATCTGAACACAATCCTAAAATTTTCCCCAAAATATTCTATCTGCTATCTGAACAAAATACTGCTTATTTTACATTTTTCACTTCCTCACCCTTTTTCTGGCCACCCTGGTTCTGGCGAGAATTCACCTTTGATGGCGACTGAGTTCTTCCATGGACTAGTTTGATAAAAAATGACTTCATCGTGAGAACAGGAAATGGACAACTTCAAATTCTCAAAACTGCTCCGATTATCTGATTACTGTTCGGGACAGACTTTTCTGTGGATGAGAGACTGGACAACCAACGAAATAGGCTTGACTTGATTCAGATATCTATTTATTCATTTATTTATTTATTTATTCATTCATTTCAACAATTAACTTGTGAAGAGTACAGGGAAATTGTGAAAGATGTCAAAAGGTGAAAGTATATACCAGAAATATAACCACTAATCATCATGATACATTATAACAACACATAGGGAGAAATATTGTGTCTATTTTGCTTTCAACTTCTGCGAGCTGATTGCTCGATGGGTGGCTAGTGTTACACTGCCAGAATGAACTCAAGACAAATCTCTTTCAGCTTCTTGGACGCTTTCATGAACTTTATCATCGAAGTAACATACACTGCTCATGATTTCCAAGTTATAGGCGATTATCTATGGACTGACAGATTGTTTGGCTTGTGAATAAATCAATAATTGACCTGGCTTTCCCTCCAGCATCCTGGATTACTGACCGGTCTGGTTTGCAAGTGATCCCTAGCGGTGGATATGAGGAAACATTCAACATGGAACAAAAGTAAAAGTTCATGAAATTCACTCATTGAGCAAACAACTATCTATTCATCCATTTCAAATCATGACTCCAGGAACGAATTGATCAGCGATCATATCAGTAATAGCAATAAGTTACATATTTTTAAAACAACGACTCGAACTCTGTACTGCAATCACCTTCTCCAGTATAAATAATATATTCATTGATTTGGAATGTGTCATAACCTAGACCTTCGAAAAAGTTGAATGAATTCGTTGTGTGAATAATTTCTTGCGGCCCGATGTGAAATACATGTCGATTCGGATCGTTGAACTGAATGTTTATACTTTGTTTAGTAATCAGTAAAAAAACCATTTGCGTTACTCGCAGAAAGATGAGTTTTGATTATTGATTTACCTGTTCCAGAAATGTTTGAATTCGAATCAAAAATTGGTTTGTACCTGTAATCACCAAGTTTCCTTATACAGTGTATCCGCAAAGTATGGAATAAATTCGATTTTTCCAAAATATTCTACATTTTACAACAAAATTGAATTTTACAGGGTGATCCATATTAATGTGATGACTTCATCGGTAATTTTTTTGAAAACAACACCCTGTATTTGGTGTCAGTTTTAGATAATTCGTAACGAGCTGATTCCGAAAAGGTATGATACTTGGATTCAACGGAGAGAATTTGAAAGATGTGCGCCTTGAAGATAAATTTTATTGATATCTAATAAAAGTAGAAATTAGGTAATTATTTTATATTTTTTCTGATGATTAATTTTTTAATGGGAGAGTAATCCAGTAAGAAATACATGACTTTATTATAAATGTTCGAACTGTAGTCCTTGCTGTATTTGACAGTAACCGTGCTAACGAATATTTCTTATTGTTTTCAAAAAACTTGGCGGCTAGTTTTTTTGTTATTGTGAAATGCCATTATTTCGATTGACGTTCAGTAACTGTTGAATAGTTGTTGTAATAATTCGTGAATTTTCTATCGTATTTTTTCGAATTGATTTGAAGTAGTGGGTAATAGATTTAAGAGTTAAGCAAATAATTGAGATACTTATGATGATTGGCTATGGAGACAGATCGCGAACTCAGATAGAAGTGTGTAACTTATTTGAATAAAAATCCAGAAAGACGCATAACGCAGTCAACAGTAAGTAAGATCGAAAATAAATTTCGAGAAATTGGTACAGTCGAAAATGCACGCAAATAATCAGGTAGTCCTTCTGTAAATGACGATACAAAACTAGATGTTCTACTTGCTTTTGAAGAAGATGTGTACACTTTTGTTCGTAAGGTTAGTCGTGAACATTTGTACACAAAGCATTGAAATTGGAAAAATGGCACCCCTCCAAAAATCGAACTTCTACAGGAATTAAACGATGATGATCCGAATAGAAGAATAGAATTTTGTGAAGCCATGATGAATAACTGTCACCGAGACCGTCTCCTCAGTTTACTTCAGTTTTTAAAGGGATATCTTGTAGCTAATTCAATCAATTTATTCACCTGTAAAATTAATCCTCGAAGTTTTGATGAAAGTTTATGGTTTCAACAGGATGGTAGACGTGGACATATTGAATGGCCAGCGAAGTCGCCAGACTCAAATCTGTTGGATTACTTTATGTGGGGCCATCTGAAGAATGTTGTTTATGAAACGGAACCAGCAAATATTCACGAATTAATAAAAGAGACAATTTGTACAGAAATAAACAATATTTCTCAAGAAACCATAAACAAGGTTCGACAAGAATTTATTCAACGTTTAGGTTACTGTCAAATACAGCAAGGACACCAGTTCAAACATTTAAATGAAGTCATGTATTCATTACTGGATTACTTTCTCATTGTTAAATTAATCATCACAAAAAATATCAAATTATTAATTACTGGAACTTCCGGTTGAACCGCGTATGGAATCGTTCTTCTGTCGACGTTTCGGCTCCCACTTCGGAGTTATTCTCAAGACTTCTTCGTGACTTGGTGCCGAGGCCTAAGTCTCCTCAACCCCCAGCACTCATCTTGACAAAGTGAAGACTGTAGAATGATCTTGTTGATTATTCGCTCGCGGGATAAATGAAATAATGTTCAACTTTCTCAATTTTTTTCCTAGTGAAAGATCAATATTCATATTTCCAAAAACGTAAACGTACTCTCAATATTTTTCTATGGCAAAATCATTCTTTCAAACATTTTTTTCAATTTAACGAATCTGAATTATAAACAGAAGAGGATTTGAAAAAAATGTACATTCTCAATGTTCCAATCTTTTTAAATATGAGAGATGGATTTTTCAATGAATGGGATTAGAAATGGATACCGAATAGCATTCAAGGTATACGCAGCGTAATGCGGTTTATCATAGACATATTTATTTTATGATGATCACACCCCATCAAAAGTGTCCAACCTTTTGTTAATATTTTTGATTATGCCCATTGAAGACGCTGTTTGAATGGTAACGTAACACTTCATTCAATATAGAAAAAATAACGACTTTTTTATTTTTTACATGTCAACCTTTTTGAAAGTGTTTGCCTCATTTATTATTCATAGTCCAGTCTATGACCATTTTCCCGTGTATTTATCCCATACAGCACCGATTCGCATAAAAATTTGGATTCAGGATCTACATACACTCTTTTTCAAAATCTACCCCGTGCCGAGGGTTGCTTTCTCCCTGGGGGTGGATGCCACCCCTTCTTGGGGGTGAAAATTTTTTTATTGGAAATAAGTGCGGAAATCAATAGATTGACTAATTATAACCACTTTTTGTTCAATGAAGTTTTTTCTGAAAAGCAATACTTTTCGACTTATTCGCGAGTGAAATTGTCGGTTTTCAGGCAAAAAAAACACGTTTCAGATCCTTTTTCGCGAATAACTGGAAAATAAGGCATCTAATCGAAAAACCTGTAGAGAGCAAAATTATATCTTTTGAAGAAACAAAGGCGATTGTTCATTTGTGATGTATGCAAACCCACTACAAACTGAATATTTGCATATTGAAAGTTAATTGGTATTTTCAAACGCCAAAATGGAAAGTTTCTACGTACAATAACCAAAAACCTATGCATCTTTCGGGAAAAACTGATTGAACCTTTTCTGAAGTCCTTCAAAAATCCTTCATTTCCGTTACTTATGGAAGTTTCTGGCATCAAAACTGACCGAGGTATGAAGGAAAAAATGTTGAATCCTATTTTTCCCTTGAAAAAAAATGTGAATCACTCATCCTCTCTTTCCCCCCTCTTTGGAAAAAATCATTTCTTAGTGGAGCTATATGTATATATACTTATAAAATATACATATAGTTCCACTAGGCCTAAAATATAGTTACTATGTGTATTCTTCAATATACTAATGTACATACTCTAATTTATACAAAAATTGTTTTTGGTTTTTCCCATAACTCGCTTAGTCTTCAAGCAATCAAATCCACCAAAGGAGCATTCTGTAGCTTTTTTCAAGAGCTATGAGCTCATTTATATTTTTTTTTGTTTCAGATTATATTTTTGAAAAGGTTCATGCTGAAAGGGCTCAAAAAAGTTACTTTGCGCGAACCCTCACAATATTTAACTGGCCATATCTTACTTTATATTCATCCTGCAGAAAAAAATGAAACACCGAAATTTTCAGAGAAGAATAGCCTTCAATTTTGTACTTCAGAAAATTTTGCATGTGATCAATAGTTTTCGAGTTATTTCGAAGAAATTGTGATTTTTCGCTGAATTACGTATATGATTTTTTCTCTTCAATCTCAATTTTTTCCAAAACTACGTACTTTCGATTGATGAAAAACTCAGAACTCATCAAAAGAACATGAATGAAGTGAATTATGATGTAACATCAATTATTTTCAAAGGGGGGAGAAAAGAGGATGAGTTATTCACAATTTTTTTTCAAGGAAAAAATAGGATTGAACATTATTTCCTTCATACCTCGGTCAGTTTTGATGCTAGAGACTTTTATAAATAACAAAAATGAAGGATTTTCGAAGGACTTCAGAAAAGGTTCGATAAGTTTTTCCCGAAAAATGCATTGGTTTTTGGTTATTGTACGTAGAAACTTTTCATTTTGGCGTTTGAAAATACCAATCAACTTTCAATAAGCAATTATTCAGTTTGTAGTGGGTTTGCATACATCACAAATGAACAATCGCCTTTGTTTTTTCAAAAGCTTTGATTTTGCTCTCTGCAGGTTTTTCGATTAGATGCATCATTTTCCAGTTATTCGCAAAAAAGGATCTGAAAACGTGTTTTTTTTGCCTGAAAACCGACAATTTCACTCGCGAATAAGTCGAAAAGTATTGCTTTCCAGAAAAAACTTCATTGACCAAAAAGTGCTTATAATTAGTCATCTATTGATTTCCGCACTTATTTCCAATAAAAAAATTGTCACCCCCAAGAAGGGGTGGCATCCACCCCCAGGGAGAAAGCAACCCTCGGCAAGGGGTAGATTTTGGAATAGAGGGTAAGTAGAACCTATATCCAAATTTTCATACGAATCGGTGCTGTATGGGATAAATACACAGTTTACACTTTTTTCACCGTCATAGACTGGAGTACATTGTAAAATTACCCCAATTCCAAATTGAAGATTGTTGGCTTCTGAATGAAACACTTCATTTGGGCCATATTTTTTTGCACCTTTCACTTCGCGCAGTACCTGGTGTCCCAAAGTAGGTCTAGCCAACACATACTTTCCTTCATATCTACCCAAGAAATGCATCAAAGCAAAATTTCCAAGTGCATGAAACACTTCGTTGCGTTAGCAGCTCTCGGATATTGAAATATCATCATTATACCATATACGTCTCCACTCATCTACTCAACATATCATAATCTCCATAAACTTTTCTCCTCAAATTCCAGTGTTAGTTTTTATTATTCAATCAAAAACCTCCGGCGGTTTTCGACTGACAGAGGTGTTAGATGAAGAGAATACTAATTCATTATCATATGGTCTTAGTACATAAATGTACCTTTCAAACGATGCGTCGTCGATATATTGTGGACTTCAGCAGGTATCAGGTGTAGATACCAACCAGATTATTTCAGGCCGGATATATAAACGATAGATGTTTCAGTGTATAATAAAGAAATTAATGAAATGATAGCGGCATTCAGACAAATAAGAATTTGAGAATAATAAACTTCTTCAAACGGGATTCGAACCCACGTCTTCCGTTCTCTAGGCGGATGCTCTACCACTTAGCTATCGGAGACACTAAGAAGGGCATTGAATTATATCTGACCAGTGCCAGTGCAGGTTTCTTCATAGAAAAAAATCCGGCATTTGTTTTTGGCGATACAAATGAAGGAATTGATTTTAAATTATAGGGACGGATACACTTGCAGACCGGTTTCGGGCTATTTGGCCACTCGTCAGTACTAGGCAGTGCCATCATCAACATAAAGTCGATGACTCCATAATTGAAAATCAAAAACCTTCATAGTATCAAGCCCCGGCCAAAGCTGATGCAAACAACACGAAGTCATTGCGCCATCTACCCCTGGACGAGGTATTCCAAAAACAAACCGAATTCGCCCATTTCTCCTGCGAGAAAAATGTAAAAACATTCGACATGGTCGATTGACATACTTGAAGAGTGGCGTTGAATCAAATCATCATTCGAACAATTCGTTCAGGCTACTCTCGAATCTACCTACACAGTAGGTTTTGGCTGGCACCTGTCAGAAAACAACTACTCTCTTGGCATTTCTAGTGACGGCCGGGGGAGTAAATGCGAATACTTGGGAGATACTTACATATTTCATTACGTTGGAGCTGAAATATTCGGAGTTTCTGATTATATGCAAAAAATTCATGAAAGAAATCGGATACCAAAGAGACGGATGATGGCCGAGCAACATTATTCCCCTTTCAAAAAATTATCCTTACAGCCCAAAGAGGCAGCGCATCATCCGTTTCCGGAACTCTTTCAATTTCGAGGGTCTTGAGGAACTCGATATCTATCCAAAAGAACAAAGTACTGATAGCGCAAGATCAATAAATTTTCCATTCACTTGAATTTATTTTGTGGCGAACGTAGTACAAATATTTCTAACAGCATCGAAACGATAGGAGATAATTTGAATATTATTGGTCTTCACGAGTTGAATAATTTCGGAGCAACTATTATATGAATCGTCTAACCAAAGCTGGCTGCTGGAGTACCTGAGAATGGATGCTTTCATGAAAGCTATGGATACCAATATTTCCAGTAATAGAGTTGCTTTGATCGTAGATTATGCGGAAGTTATCAAGAAATTATGGCCGGAAAATTAATATGAGTTTTTTTCTCCTGAAAAACCAAATTAAAAAACTGAAAAACTATATACATCAACTGCGTTTTGACTCAGGTTGTTGGTGGGAATGACAGATACGAATGAACAGTGTATTGCCAGTATTAGCACGTTACTAACTTTGGATTTGATCAAATTACTCATACTTGGGTATGGATGTTCATTTTCATTGTCTCTCCTCCACTGAAGCGGATCTTTTCTCCTATCAAGGATATTGTCTTCCATGTACTGATGAACTTATACGATAGCTCTGGAGGTTGAGGATCTTGAAGTCGTCTTACTGTTGTGATCAGCTGCGATCTTATCCACTGACTTTCATATCGAGAGAGTCGGCTCAGTTGCTTCTGAGTTTGTGCTTTTAGGCTCGTTATTTTTGGGTTCATAAACATCTCTGTTCGATTCTTCAACTTTTTTCGTGATTGAATCAGCTGAACATGCAATTACATTTTTACGAACACGCTCTTCTGCATCCTGATTTCTGATGAAATGCATTTTGAACCGTGGATCCAAGAAAGTACACATTGCCAAAGTATTTCTGTACTCAACGTTGCCCACTTTTTCTATGAACCCATTTTCCAATTTTTTAATGACAGTTTTTGCGACTAGTGCACGGTTGTATCTTTCAGTTATCACAATAATCAATGGAGCAGTCATGTATTGTTGACCACTCACTGCTCTGGTGGTTTTTTCAAATGGTTTAAATTTTTTTTCTTTCAAAATTTGCCATTCCTCCAAAATCAAAGGCAGTACCTGTGTGTCGAGAATAGCAACTGTCGATCGAACTACTTCCTCTAACTCAATAAATCTATCAATCATACAAAATGTGGTATTCCATCTTGTAACCACATCCTGGATCAATTTCTTTGGTGCCATTCCTTTCTCCTCTTGGCGTTTAATCAATTCACTCGTGGACTTTGAACTCCTTCTGATATGTGATACCATAGCTTTCACTGTATCAATTGTCGTTTTTACGTCAACCAGTGCGTTCTGAACAACCAGATTCAGTGTATGGGCATAACACCCGAAAAACTTCCACCAAGTTTATCCTTAATAGAACCTTTTACATTTGCAGCTTTGTCTGATACGCCCAACAGAATTTTATTTTCAATCCCCCACTCCTTCGTAACATCATTCAAATCTCGCGCCAAATTTTCAATTGTATGAGACTTGTCAAAAACTGCACGTTTCAGAAGGATAACCTGCAATTTGAATTGTTCATCAATAAAATAAATAGTTATAGCATTGAAACTATCATTATTCAGTGAGGTCCAATAATCTGTCGTAACACATACCTATAAAACTTCCTTCACTTTCAATTTCGTTTTCATCATGGACTCTTCATACAATCTTGGTATATAGCTTTTTGAAATTGTTTTTCGGCTTGGTAGTTCATATGCCGGATTGAAAGATTTAACAAACAGAATGAAACCTTTATCTTCAACCACAGAGAAAGGTTGGAAATCAATGTAAAACAGTTTCATTAATTGTTCATTAATGATTATTTTTCGAACTATTGCAACCTGTTGCAAAATGGCAGGTCCCTGTACCTGTAAATTCTATTCCACGTGAGTTTTCACAGTGGGTAGAATTTTTATAGTTGGGTAACCATATGCCGCTTCGAATTTGTCACCGAAGGAATTTGAAGGAAATAACTTGTTTGCAAATATCGCATGTTGCTAGTTGAAAATTTTTATCTGTGATTGAAAAGAAATTCTAAATAGGGCTTGATCTTCTATTCATTTTACACTCAAATTCAGAGACTGTTACTAGAATGAAACTCTTTAACAATAAGACGAACTAAGGGGACGGACGCGTCCGGAGGTACGGAAATTCGGAACCACTCGGAAGGAACCGATGGCTGAAAAGTGACCATGACGCAAGTCACGCAAGATAAGACGTCATTCAAGAACAAGTGAACAGGAACAATTGAAAAGAACAGGTTTTCGAAAAGAATTGGAATAGTTCGAACAAGTTCTTCGAATTTTACTGTTCAGTGCCATCTCTTGTAGTAAAACGAAAAACTTTCATGATTTCATCATAAGTGACCTCGATAACTCATAAGTACGCATTTATTTACAACAATGAAAGCATTTTGGAACATTGTGTCCGCCATATTACATCCCTCATTTTTAATGTGTATATATATATATATATATATATATATATATATTTGTTGTTTGTGGTTCCATTTGGAACCACAAACAACAAAAGTGAGAACAACACAAGAGTGTAATGACAGAAAACTTCGGTTCAAATACACACACACATATATATATATATATATATATATATATATATATATATATATATATATATATATATACAGCGTGACTCACGGTCGATGGTAAGTTATCTCTATCTGTTTCGAGATAAAATATAAATTGTGCTAAATATGGTCCAAAACATAGCCATAATTGATTTTAAGTACATCAGTACTCTCACTTCATAAAAAGTTGATATTTTGATGATGGTTTGGACAAACTCGAAATATTCAAATAACACCAAGAAATCGCCTGCATATCATACAAAGCGTGCTAAAATTACTATTATTTCCATTGTGCATAAAAGTGGTCAAAAGTTCATTTTTCAAATGAAACCCCCTGTATATTACTCGATATATTGAAAGATGGCAAAAATGATGAAAGATGGTGAAGAATGCTTCAAGATGATATATCATGTCCCTATACCTAAATCATCAAGTTCATTTAAATGAAGCCGTTTTTGTGGAAAAATAGTTATTCATGTTTTACCTACAAGTGTTGAAGGTGGCATTTCATTTTGTGAGTGGGGATTATTGCAAAATGAGCGTCAGCAAGTGAAGCAAACTCACGAGCAGAATAAAATCACTTTTAACAAATGTATCATACAATTTTTTTTTGTAAAACGTTACTGCTGATAATAAAAGAAAAATATTATAGGATCCATGGAATTTGAACACACGATCTTTGGATTACAAGGCATATGTTTGAACTACAAACGCAAACTCACGTTATTTCAAACATGATTATTTGATATTCATGAAGGACTTTCTACAGTTGGACTGAATACTACTTCGTAATCGTCGGTAACTTCACAGGGATTTGATATTACCAATGGCACAAACTGCATGTGTGAACTTATCTAAATTATTTTCTGGTAGGTGTTCTGATTGAAGTGTTTCTATTAGAGATATTTTCAATGACGGTTGTACAAAAAATGATTTTTAAAGAATTTGATTCTAGGTAGCCCTGGAAATATTGAGCTTATGACACTTTGGTCACTTTTAAAAATCGCCAGAAATGAATGCAAATATTGATTATTCGAACGAAGTTCTTATGAAATTATTTATTATACACCGATTGTGTGATCAAATCATTGCCAGAACTTGTAGAAAATTCAACCAAATGTATCCTGAATGAACACCAATGAACAAGAGGAAGTTTGTGAGATCAAGATCACAAAATAATTTCCTTAACTATGGCTCAATGTTAAAAGCGCCTTCAACATTATCAAAACCTGTAACCTCAAATGAGGACAATACTGTTGGCTTTTTGACATATTTTTATGCATATCCAGAAGCTTCCATTCGCAGTGCGGAAAAAGATTTAGGTGTATCACATGATTCAGTACAACGAATTTTGTAGAATCACGAAATGCATCCGTATAAATTTCTTCGAACGTAGAGTGCATTCTTGTGAATCCTTTTTGATTCATACACAGGAATATCAGAAATTTTTGCCAAAAATAATTTGGAGCGACGAATTAAAATTAACGAGGGTCGGTATTTTCAATGTAAGGGATAAAACATTTTTGGGCTGATGATCCTCATGTTCCAAAAGAAATGGGTTTTCAAGAAAAATATGACCTGACCTGAATGTTTTCTATATTTTGGAGAACAATAAAATAAGCTTTTTCTATTTATGAAAACACACTGAATGCATAAAGATATTTTCAAATATTGAGGACGACTGTAACCGATTGTCTCGAAAATTTGCCTTTAGAGGAATATGGGAATTTGTGGTTTCAACTGGACGCTGCGCCAGCTCATTCCACCCAGGAAGTTTTCAGGAAACTTGACGAACTCTTTGACGATCGTTGGTTCGGGCGTTTAGGGCCGTGGGATTGGCCACCGAGATCACCCGATCTCACGCCACTTGACTTTTTTTAATGGGGTGCCAACCAAAAAAGAACTGCGACGGCGAATGGTGCAGAGTATCGAAGATCTGAATCCCCATGAAATTAAATAGCAACCACAAGTCGCCTACAAAAAAACATTGTTTAGAATGTAATGGACAACATTTCCAGCATTTATTGTGAAAATGTGATATTATATTCACAGTTTTGTTATTTTGAATCATTCTATTATGTTATTGTCTATACTTTCACATGTTTTAGCCCACTAAATCTTACTTTTACCTAGAAATGACTGATTTTTGGTACAGTTGTTCCCTGGAAACTTTGAGCCATAGTTGAGGAAATTATTTTTTAACCTTACACACTTCCTCACTTTCATTGGTGTTAATTCAGGAAACATTTGGTTGATTTTTTCACAAGTTCTGACAATGATTTGATCACTTTGTTCATTTGTAATGAATAATGTCATAAGAACTTCGTTTGAATAATCGATATTTGCATTTGTTTTGGAAAATGATTTGGAACACCGTCGATAACTATTTGTTGATTACTTATAAAAAGTAACCAAACTATTATAAGCTTGATAATTCCACTGCTACCTAAATCCAAATTCTAAAAAATAATGTTTCTACAAGAAGCGACTTTATTAAGAAAACTCGACGATTTCGGTATTGGGACATGATATATCATCTTGAGGCATTTTTCACCTTTCTTTCAATTCATCGAGTAATATACAAGGGGTTTCATTCGAAGAAAATGAACTTTTGACCACTTTAATGCACGATGGAAATAATAGTACTTTCAGCACGCTCTGTATGATATGGAGTCGATTTCTTGGTGTTATTTGAATATTTCGAGTTTGTCCGAACTATTATCAAAATATCAAGTTTTCATGAATGAGAGTACTTATATACTTAAGATCTATTAAGGCTGTGTTTTGGGCCATATTTAGCACACTTTATTTTTTATCTCGAAAAAAGATAGAGATAGATATAGGACATTATCAACATGAAAGTTTTAAAATACTAGAGCGATTCCAAAAATGTATTATTTTACGGGGTATTCAATTCAAAAAATAAAGTTGCTAGGACTTCTTGATGGAAGTGGCAACGCCGAAATGCGTAGAATATTTTAGATCGATAGAACAGGAAAGGAAATGTGGGAGGTGAAATTTTCAGAAAAATCATGCGTTGCGTTTTCCAGAAACGTCTAACCTACCATCGACCGTGGGTCACGCTGTATTTATATATATACATATAATATAATATATAATACATATAATATATATTTGGTATGGCACCCCTTTAGCGACACGCTATCGGTATGGCAGTGTAATCCCCGCTAAATTGATCCAACAGAACAGCCTAAAATCAAAACGTCATCCCGGTACCTAGTATACATGTTAATAGCTGAAAATGACATGTTTGATCCAGTATTGGGGACGCCCCAGCGATATGCCGTTTTAAAATTTCACTTCACTTTAAACAAGAATAACGAGACAGCAGCGTGGAGCCTATGATCCATGTTCACAGTGAAAAAATTACACGTTTCGGTAAGTATGGTAGACCTTAAACGCCACCATATTTATATGGCAAATTGAGTTCGCGGACTTTGGCGACGTCCTTAACAAAAAAAAAGTGGGGCGTATGATCCATGTGCATGGATATTGATGACCCTCCTTTAAAGCTACACTGCAGAAGTGCCATACTGGGAATTCAAAGTATGAAATTACGTTGTCTATCAGCCCCTAGAGTCTCAGCGTGGGGCCAATGATACATGCAAAAACCCTCTCGCTCCCGGTCTACAAGTGACGGGTCAGGAGGAGTCCAGCTGTGCAGTCGAGCTTCAAAGCAAGGCGACAGATAGCAATGCGACGGTCGCCCTTACCGAAGATAATGAAAGACCTCTTTTTCTCCAGCACACCAGGGCGGCTACGGCTACTTTATGTCACTGCCTTGGTGAGCTGAAGGATACACTAGCCCTCATCTAGGAACCGTGGACGAATAAAACCAGGATTATTGGCCTAGGCACCTTACCTGGAGAAGTCTTCAGTTTTTCACCTAGCAACGACAGGCTAGGTGGGCTTCCATCTACGCACCTAGCCCACTCACTGTCCACCCCCTAGCACACCTTACTGGCTCTGACTTAACCGCAGTGAAGATGGAATGCGCCAGCAGCAGTGGACGAATCAAGAGCGAAGTCCTGGCATCAGTGTAACTTCCTTCTGAGGCAGTCACACCACCACCAACCACTAAGATGGGGAACTTGGCAAGATACTGCCCCCAACATAAGCTGAAAATGATAATCGACACCAACGGACATCATATCACCTGGGGCAGCAAGGAAACAAAAGCTAGAGGTGAGTCTCTTAATGATTATGTAATGGGTAATGATCTCTGCATTATGAACAGAGACACTAGACTAACTTCCATAAATTCCAAAAGAAAAATCATAACAAAATTACATCAAGCAAAAATGCCATAACAACGTTGATCCAGTATCCGACGAGATATCAATATCAGATCATCGTTGGATTCAATTAACTTAGAACATAGGGACTCTACCCTCTAGGCTCTATGTTATCACGTGACCCTAGAAAAATCGACAGTGAAGCATACTTCTCTCCGCTTGGAGGGCCCTGCGTGATACAAAGGCACCAACAAGCAATACTGATCTGGATCGATGTCTCCAAAGGATACAGAACATAATCAAGACGTCCAGAAGTTCATACTTCCTGAGGGGGTATAAGGAAAATCTCAGGAATTGAAAGTTGGCAAGGAAAGCCTTCAATGAGGTGAACAACTCAAAACTCGCAGAGTACTCGAAAATTACAAAAAAGTCACCAAACAAAAACAAAGAGAGGCCTGGAGAACATACTTTGCGGAAAACGAAGACTACCCATAAGCAGCCAGCAGGCCCTCACAAAAGATCCATAACGCGGTATCGGTAGAATGAAGAAGCAGGATGGCAGTCCAACCTGCATGGCAAGCTCACAACTTCTACGTGAAACCCACTATTCTGACTTCCCACCAAAGTAGCTGAATAGGAGGAGAATGGTAAACCCTCAGACGTAGACTGGAATACTGTCGGAATCATCGTGACAGAGTAAAAAGTTGAAGGGGCAATACTCGAGTTATTCCCCTTCAAATCACCAAGACTAGATGGCGTATATCCAGCACTTCTCGATTGGGAACTGAAATCACTACTCACACAACTGGTTGGGATATTCAGAGCGCCTTTTGGAGTCTTTGGCGTCTTTTGAGATACATCCCAGGAACATGAAGAGAAGTCCGGGTTTTCTTCATACCTACTGAAACTTGGAAGGATGGACTGCTCCATCCCAAAAGCTTACCGGCCAATCAGCCTCACATTGTTTCATCGGAAAACCCTGAATAAGCTGAATGAAAGGTACATTACGAAAGAGGTACTGAGAAACCAACCACTACACTACACCACAGGAAGATCCATCGACGCAACACCTGGTAGTCGTCAGGATATAAAAATCACTGCATCAAAAAGATTCCACCCTTGGTGTATTCATATAGAAAGGGCCTTCGATAAAATCTCCTTCACAAATATAATGCATTCTTCTACTGCTAGAAATATACCTAGCAGTGAAATGGATACTGAGCATGCTTCCCAAATGTGTAATACAAATCAGCGTGAATGATGTCGGAACAAGCGGTTTGATAACAAGGGGCTGGCCACAGGGAGGAGTTCTGAAACATTGTACTAGACATGTATCCGATGGATTGGGCTCGATACTATCGACCACGTTCACACAATAGCTGATGTAGATAACCTTGTCATTCTGCGAATAGGAAAGTACGATAACGTGCTCTGCGACGAAACCGCTCTCGGTAATATTGGAACATGGTGCATAGAACAGGCGCTTTCCATCAATCCAAATAAGACAGAGATGGTACTTTTCAAGAAAAAGAAGTAGGACTGAGGGCGCCCAGTCTCTTCAATTCCAAACTAAGGTCTGCTGCAGAATATCTCCACAGCAAGCTAACATGAAACCCACACATTATTAACAGAGTCAAAAGAGCATACATATCTCACAAACAGAGGAACGTGGTTACCATCAGCTTGATCAGAAGCCTAGGAAACCATATTAGACAGGCCAAGAAGGCGGTGAGTCTCCAACTTACTCTATCTGCGGTAACGGACCTCATTAAAGAACACTCTCACCGGAAATTCAACGGAAGATGGGATGAAACAACGGACTGCAAACTTGCCATGGAGCTTTCGCCATACCCAAACGAAAAATTGCAAAAAATATCAGACAGTTACCAGACAAATTCTTGGTGAACTGGTGCAGATCGCAACTGGACACTGCAAACTGAGCAAATATCTTTTCAGTATGAAGCAAGTTGACACGCCTCTATGCAGGGGATGTAAACAAGTGAATGAGACAGTAGAGCACATACTCTGAGACAGCCCTGCCTTCTCTCAATCCGTGGATACATGTTCGGCGAGTACTGGCTGACACAAGCCTACGTCAAAAAAAAACTACTGTAGGCAGGGAAATACTATTTTTCCGAAGTCTTAGTGCTTACTGAACTTGTGCTGGCCACTCTCTCACTTTCCAGATCCGGATACAAGGATCGAATAGAGGTTTCGCGGGATGTAAGAAGAACTTGTTGATGGATAGGTGTTTAAGGCATGACCCCGTGTAATGTATCTTCCTACGGCCTGGATCGACTATCGCAGGGCATTCGATACAACATCACATAAGTTATTGTTGTACTTACTTGAGTGCCTTGCACTGAACAACTGATGCTACTCAGAACTCGCTTCACCATAACATCCGGTTAAAGCGGTTGAAGCAGAGTTCAAATAGAGTCCGTCATCATGAAAAGAGTTTATTTTTAGGAAGATTTCCACGGCCCTCTTTTTTTCTGCATCTCACCAATACCATTATCCTTTGCGCCCAAGAAAACCCAAGAATAAGTCTGAGGCACCCCTAGAGATCGGAGGCACAAGGTCACCCATATTTTTTACATGGATGACCTCAAATCCTCCTCCTCTGGTGAAAGAGATTCAGAGCAATTCCTTATGGTGCAGGAGTTCACGCATGCTATGGGTATGGAGTTCAGGGATGAAAAATGTGCAATGTTTCATCTCAAAGGAGGACGATGCGAGAATTTCACCGAAGATGCCCAACTTGTAGGTGGAACCATTCTACATCATTCGAATACCGGAGAGACATACACCTATTTGGTTGTGGGACAGCGTGGCACCTAAGATGTGAACACAGTGAAAGACACTTACTGTGTCGAGTGTAGGAGGAAACTGCGGCAGATCTGGTGATCGGAACTGTCGAGCAGGAACAAAGTTTCTGCCTTGAACATCCTCAACAACGACGCATTCAGTCATCCCAGCGTGGAGATCCGGAATATGTGGAGGCCGCTTATCCAAGGCATGGACTGGCTGCGGCTCGATAAGGGATAATCTCGCGCCAATACATCCATTTCCCGCTGAAGATCGATCGGCACACTTCTAGTAGTAGCACACGCTCGCCTCCTTTCCCCCACTATAGAAAAATCAGGGAGCTTTATAACCGACCACACCTCGAAATATTGTTAGTCATCACCCGAAGACGATTGCGGATACCAGCAATCGAAACGTCGTGAGTATACTCAACTTGATACTTGGTTTCAACATTTTTTCATAATATTTCACTCAATTTCTTCCTTTACATTTTTCGACTAGTATTTCATATTTGATACCTCGATTGTCTTGTCACAATATTATTTCATTTATTTCGTTATTTAAATTTCTTTGACTCACATTTTATATTCGATATCTCGTTTTTTGTAACAACAGTATTTTCTTTGATCAATCAATCCCTGATTTCATTATTGACTAAAAATTTGATTTTGATTTGATTGTCTCACTTGATTTGTATTTTAATCCATCCGTTCTTAGCAACAGGATTCAATAAGAGTTAAAAATATAGACAATCGAAGTCCGAACCATTTCCATTCAGAATGTTCTGTACTCCTGCGGCGACACGGGGATCGCTTCCAAAGCCTGTCAAGGAATGAGGGAAAATTGGGGGTTTCAGTTTAAAAATTACCAGTGTTATTATGTTACTTTGAAACTAGTTAATTAACAGAAGTATATCTAATTGAATGATTACGGGAAAAAATATTCCATGGATTGTCATTTATTGAAGTATCTTGAAGGTACGTGTTGTTTTCTCAATAATGATATTTGATGGGTTGAAAATATTTTTATTGCTCAAAGGTCCGTATCAGTCAAGGCATGCCCGACGCGCATCATTCGGTTTTAGTGCTATTGTCGCCTCTTAATTAAAATCATAAATATGGGTGATAGAGTTCCCTTATGAAGTTTTTCAAAAATTTTCGATTCGAATGAGCCCTGGATCATAATTTTTGGTGCCCTTGGATAGAAGATCACTAAAATGGATCTTGTGAACCAGACTATATAAACAACGGTACCTGAGTCAAATCATCAAATCATCAAACCTTAATTACTTTCCTTCGGGCCGGAGGCTGTCGAAACGCAAACTTTGCCTTTGGTAATTGAGGCCCTCATCAAAACAATGTCTTTCAAATTTGCGTTCAATTTCTCGAACACCGGTTCTTGGTTGATTTAGAAGAGCAAAGCGAATAAGCCAGTGCAGCAAGCATAAATAATGCAGGGAGCGGTGAATCTACAGAAAAGTGTATCCTTTTAAGGAATTCAACAATGTTTCAATTGCACATAAATAATCATTACTTTCTACTCAAAATCTGTTTTGATAATTTCGTCGGTTCATCAAGTTAGGAATGATGTTTCAGACTATGTATTTTCGAAATTTTGCTTTCGCAATAGAGTTTTTACTGTTTTTGGTGAATACTCTACACCATTGTTGGATCTTAATGCTTTGTCTGGTCAAAATAGTTTGTGATATTTATAATCTTTCAGAAACTTCATTTGCTTGTGCATCGTCTTTGTCAACTCAGTAGAATACCTATATAAGAGGCCCAATTCGGTCTATGTCTGAGTATTGTTTCCATGTATTCACTCTCTTACCACAATGTACATCACCACTACTGTAATATAATTCAGAAAGAATAATAATTCCTCATATTTCACTCAGGAAATCGCTCACGAGTGTTAGCAATCTATGCCTTCTTCACGTATTTCCATTAGTCTATGTTCTCTTCAAACGACAATATCTATACTTCCTCTGATTGTTACAATGTTCTCTTGGTGAACTGTTTCCCTGAAGATTTGAATCATACATGAGAGAGAAAAAATAAAAAAGACAATTCAAAATATTCAGCTCGAATTGCCACAGCAGATATATTGTTATCATTTTCAAAACCTCTTTATTATCGAATAACAAATTGATGAGACATCTCATATATATCTTCAATGAACTGACAAAGTGAACTATTTTCATAAACGAGTTCAAGAGATCTATCAAGCAGCTTGAATCATCCGATGAAGAAAACTTCATTTGCCCTGGCAGAGCACTCAAGGATGAATTCAGAGAATCTGTTAAAGTTCCAATTGAATCGACAATAAAATCTTCAAAATGTTTCAAATCATTCCTGAATAACAGAATGGGCATATTGTAATTTATAGAGCATTTTGGCAATATCAGTCATACCATCTCAATATGCAAAATTTTGCCTCAATATTGAGCATACCCTTGCAAAGACTCTATCATCAGAGTGGTCTAGAGGAAATGTCAAAAGGGATCCTTTCAGACCTGTTGCCAAATTATAGATTTTCTTTGTGACAAACTATTTTCCAAATTCAGCAGTGAGTGGAAAATATTGAAGATGAATTTTGAGTATTCATATATGCTGTATTTCTTTTCCTTAATTCTGAACAGTATATCTTGAAAAAATCAGAGAGTGGATTGAGGAATAACCGAAATACTAGAATACGCATTCAATTTGGTAATTCGTTTTCTTCAGGTTGATTTTTCATTAAAAAAATGTAATTACTGCGAGCACTTGCTGAAATAGTTTATGTTGACATTTTGCTCTCACCATAACTGAATGGAATCTCAAGTGACTCTTCGTTTCGGATTATCGAATGTTATGAGTGAAGATTGTTGAAATTTGATTTCACGAAAATACAACAATCCACAAGACGATTTACAATACATCGAAAAAAAAACAACTAACATTTCACGTTCCAAAAACTGAATTCAACCAATAAATGGTGACCGATCCAAACGAAGTGAACTCATTTGCAATTTTGCCCAAGAAAATGACGGTTTTGAAACAAAATGTATTCAAGGTGAACGAATGAAAATACACTATTCTATACGTTAGAGTTCATTCAATTCTGGAAAATTCCTTAATAAACGGAAGAGAGAAAGGACCCTTCTTAGAAACTTTCGTTAGAATATATTTTACGAGCTTGACCTTGTTACCGAGTAGAATTGAGTAATTTTATGTTCTCGTGAAATATTGAAATGGATCGCTTGTAACTCGAATCCAAGGTAACTTTCTCGAAAAAAATTCATAAATATGTCGTCGAAGATAGGGCTTCCGATAGATCAATAAGATCATCGACGCGCATAATATTATCAAACGTTCATTCCTCTCCACTGTCTGTTGGATTAGTGAATGCAATTAGATTCAAATGTCATTTTAGGTAACGTGAGTTGATATCGTGTCATTAATGTGAAGTGAAATAACAACTTTCTATGTTTTTATTTATGGAGGTTTGAATTCCGCAGGAAAATCCTTATAAAAGCGATCTGGAAGTTCGCCATTCTTTAAATAATTTTCGGTGCGTAAACGCAGGTGGTTGAACGTCTGTACGCACGTACCAATACGTGAATCATAAAAGTGTATCAAATCATTGCAGACAAACTGTAAGTTGTGAAGTTCAAAAACTATGGAATGCATCAACCTTTACTAGTTGATTCTGTGAAAGTACGAGATTTAAATCTGAGTCGTTGTCTCGCTAGAAGTTGAGCATTTTTTTTAAGGATGGGAGAAGTTCATGTGACTCTCACCTCAACGTCTTCGGTCGTGTGTGACAAAATACAAAGGAACATACTAGCTTTTTGGTGTTTCAAAAAACGAGAACTTTTATTTCTTCTCAGGAATGAAAAGTCTGAGAAAAATTCTGGGATTATTGCCGATTATGTTCAAATATAGTGGAATGCCGTGAGATTTACACCTCGGAATCCAGGACAGGTCAATGTTCATGAAAGCTGTTGGACTGCATTGTTCAAAGCTCAAATGAAGAAGTTGAAAATGTGAAATGTTTATATTATATTTATGTGTAACTACTACAGCAGATTTCAACAACAATTTACGGAAAATGAGAAGGACGAGGGAAAATGTTTAAAGCAGAGAATCATACCTAATAAATAATATTTGTATAGTGACTTCAATTTTGATTTATTCATATTTCACAATTAACGAATCACAGCAAAAAATATCATTCAAACGGGTCAACTCAAATAATTGGAAATTGGGATAATAAAATTAATGCATGCGAATACTATATTTTGGAGTCGAATTGACAGATGATAATTACGAGATGGCGACTGTGTGTCATCCCGGAAAAAAATGAAAAGGTTGATCTTTTGAAGCTGCTGACGAATACTCTACAACCCTTAAATATTGAATCAATATCTTCACCCACCACAAAATGACATAAAATTCAATGATTTCCTGAATATATCGACCTTTAACTTCATGAAATACTAGAAGAAATATCGACGTTCCTGTGATATAAAATGTACGGCGTGAAATATCAAATAAGATGTTCTTATGTCCATGATTTCAAGGCAACCATTTCGAGCATCTTCTGAACTGAAATCAGCCTATTTCCTCAAATTATGAATTTAAACGTTAAACGATCTATTCAGGCAATTATTAAATGTTCCGCCATTTTGTAGAAGTTGAAGATATTGACTCAATATTCTGGGGTTGTACAGTATTCGTCAGTAGCTTCAGGAGCATTTGATTTTTTTCCCAGATGACGCACAGTCGCAATCTTGAAATTTTCATCAATCAATTCCACTCCTAAATATAGTATTCAAGCATGAATTTTATTCTCCCAACTTTCAATTTTTCGAGTTGACACGTTCAAAATATAAAAGGGGAACGATATTAGAGAAAGCCAGTGTATATAGTTTATAATAATAATTTGATTGCTGTTGCTCGTTTTTTTTGCGAAATATGAATAAATCAATAATAAAAGTTAATATGCAAATATCATTCATTAGATATAATTCTCCGCTTTGAACTTTTTTTCCTTGCCCTTCTAATTTTTTTTAGTAAATCGTTAAAATTTTCAAGATCGCGCATTATTTGTTTTGTAACTTTTTTTGAGCTTTCAGAAATGCAGTCCAACAAATTTTATGAAGATTCATTGACCTGCCTAGGATTCCGAAATTTTACAATTTTTCACGATGTCTACTGTAGCACAAACTGTTTCGAAATGAACAATTTAACTTTCTGAACTGTATTATATACAGCGAGAGGGTATGAAGTTATTAAGGAACGACCCTTTCATTTCTGTGAGATATTAATAATAATAATACCACCAAACTGATATTTTTGCACTCGACGCGCGTTTCGCTAACAAGGTTAGCATTTTCAGAAGAAAAAATTGATAATCAATCTTTATCAAGTATCAATTTTCTCCTCCTGAAGATGTTAACCTTGTTAGCGAAACTACTAAGAACTGACAAAATAGTTGAGGCTTTCGCGGCCGAAGTTTTCAGTATCACTACTTTTATTCGGGTTTGAAGGCCGTCGTTTTTTGGAATTTCTTCCTGACGTTTCGCTGGCTCGAGTGGCTAGCTTCTTCAGAGGTTCATTCATCTTGGAATTCACTCCGATGACTGATTCAAACCCGAATAAAAGTAGTGATACTACTAAGAACTACACATTATTATTGCATCGCAAAAATAATTAACGCCCAACGAAGTGTTGATGTGACTTTACGCTGAGGTCTCAATCTGTCTACTCCTCCGATTGAACTGTTCAATATGAGGAGTAGGTTGAAAATATTGTTGAATATGAAATCATGACCCCATAGATTCCGAAAATTTCACTGACTTTTGTTGTTTATCTCAGAATAGATCGAAAGCACCGTCTGACTTGAATATTTCTATTATTATGGTAATCAACGGAATGGAAAATGTTCAAAACTGTTTTTGCTTCGCGGTGTGAAATAAGATATTCGTTTCGTTTTTGCCCATGAACGAAGAAAACTAAAAAAGCATTCTGAAATTTAACATTTGATCCGACTGCTTTCCTTCAGCTATTTTTGTGGCAGAATCGAATATCGATGAGAATGTATCTTTTATTTTTCTTCAAATACGAAAACCAATATAAAAATGAAACCGAAACTAAATAGATAAAGACCCAGCTCTTCAATATCACTGTACATATACCTCAACATAACTGCCCCCCTCTCTCCACACATATAGCCGTTCTGGAATATTTTCATTTTCACTATTTCCTTTATAACCTATCGGGTTATAGCACGAACCGTTTTCCTGATTCATCTTTCGGAATGACATTCTGTTAGTGCCTCTGAAGGTATTGTTTCTCTTTCAAGTATCCCCATGAAAATTATCCATTGGAGTGAGGTCAGGAGACTATGCTGATTGAAGTACATCATTCTGTATCTCTTCATTGAAAACACAAGGTTGGTGTTTTTTTTCAACAGGTTTTCAAAGTACATCACCTTCTGTTATGAAATGTACAGTTATTAGGATGTCTAATGTTGAATATATTAGCGGCTTCACGATAACCTTTATAATTTTCTCCAACAATCAAAGTAATCTCAATTTTATCTCCCAAATTCAATTCTGCTGGTATTTTTCCGGGTTCCAAACTGGAATGCTCTGAGGTTTAGTGACTTTTTAGAAAATATTCATTTTGTTTCATGAGTGTCTTGATTATTTTCATTCAAGTTACACAAATAGTTTCAACAGCGGACAACCTGATTCAATAATAAATTCGACAACACAAAATATTACCAGTAAATAAGATCATAAAAATGTTGAGAACCGTATCACGAAGAAATGATAATCGTGCGATGCTACTACCAAATTACTGGAAAATAATGGAAAAAACATGCATAATTCAATACAAATGTGTGGTAAATTTCGGATAAAATCACCTCGTACACGCACGCCTTCTTTGTATGCCTAAAAAGCGCTGTTTTTTTATGTATCTTGTTTTTCTTCACCGAGAGACTTGGGACCACGAAATAAAACATTCAGAATGCAGCTGTGTTTCAATTCACACGATTGTAATATAAATATTACCACACAATAATCTATTACGTACAACGTAACAAAATGAAAATTATTCTAATAATAATAAATTATTCTCTCTTCAGCAGTTCGAAAAATAAAAATATCGATGTTAACAGGGCGGAAATACGAATAGTTTTCAACTTCTCTACCGTGATATATCACAAGAGTGATAATAATTTTCAATCCGCAGATACCTTGAGTGATCTGCACAGAATACTAGTTCCCTAGTAGTTCTGTTAACCCTGTAAATTGTACAGAAAATTGTAGTAAACTACATCAAGTATCGGCCAGTTCAATTCAATGAGTGATTCACCTTGGATTCACTCGAATAGCTGAATTCAATTGATGCTTCCGATATACAAAATTATGAGGGTAATGATAACGGACAGGATTCAGTCGACGAACTCCGCAAGCTCCACCTGGACTATTCGGTTATCAGGTAATTTTCGAAGGTTCCAGGTCAACGCTACTCTAGGAACTCGAAGGAGCATATCAGCGTGAAAAAGTGTACCGAAAATCCTAGCCGATCGCAAGCATAAGGTCGTTATTCTCGGTTTGTAATGTTAGCTCAGAACTCACGTTGGTCATCGGACTGGGTGAGTTTGGACAAAAAACAATAATGATGATGAATTATTGTCGAGTCCCACTTCATTCAATTTCTTTTTCATATAATCAATAAAGATAAGCGACTAGGCGAATATGTCCTACATAAAAAATGAAAAAATTGTTTGGAGCACAAATTATACTCAAACATTGATTTCTGTAATAGTAGATATTCAAATAGTTTTTCCTGAAAAATCGCATACCAATTAATTTCTTGATAGTATATAAGTAAGTTGATCACTTCGACAAGTCAAAAAATTTATTTTAAGATACAGAAGGTCATGATTTCATATTTGGCAGAACAATTTTTCTGATTAACAATTTTGTGTTCCTGCATAAATGGGGGTTCTTTACTCTTGTACCAATTTTGAGTCTTCCTGTATGATTTTTCCCAAATTGGATATGCATGTGCACTATGTAAGTTTCAGATGATGTAAAACTTGCTATGAAGAGGGGAATTTTCTGACTTTTGAACTGATTAAATCATCCAACACTCTTTACCCAAAACTTCGTGGAACTTCGAGTCCTTGCTGGACCTCTGCACCTATCTCCACTGAGTTCTCAATTCACAAATCTGTCCTGTTGATGAAACGCCTCGCTTATACACTCACCGGCATAATTAGTGCATTAGTTCAAATTTCATTGAACGACTGACAATGTGAGTAAATCTCAATATCTGACAGGATCAAAACTCAGCAAAAAGGCAGTAGGTACCATAAAAAACTACACCTACGAATTCATCAAAATATTGAAATGAAGAATATACACAATCAGTGAATTCACAACTCTTGTCGAAAAATGACTAATGCAATAACTATGCCGGTGAGTGTATATTCCGTTCAAATAGGGAAGTTCCTTCCGGACCCGTCTATTCGCGCTTCGACGACCAGAATATTCGCATCGAGAGCTTTTGGCGTTTTTTTTTATTTACTCGATAATACATACAGCAGGCTAATGCCCATTCACAGGTGTATATAATTGATATATTATTGATAAATTGTATTAATTGCTCAATACAATGTGAATGAGTGTGTAGGAATAAAATGACCCTGACATTACATAATCAAATCTGCAAGACACTATAGCAAGTTGAATTACAAAAATGCAGGAAAAGTGCAGGAAAATTACTTCATTCTAGAATCAAGTATGAATACGATGGCTTATGGCTGAGACAACAATTCGATGAATTCTTTGAAAATTTTAGCTGGGATGCCATCAGGTGCACTCATTATTTATACAGAGAAATTGACTATGATTCGATAGTTATTAGATAGTGAATTTGATTTTCAGTTAGTATCATCGCGTACATACTCAAACACAACACTGAAGTATGTTGCAAATGCATGTCTGATATTTTTGCACACAAGAAGTCAATTTTTTCAGCAGAAAAGGTCAACCCAACCAGTTCTGAGTGGTAACAATTATTATCAACCGCAAGAATCATTCTCGAGTTCCACTCGAACGGTCTTTATAATAGATGATGTAATTATCAGGAAAAAGTTCAGGACTAAACTCTCCATCCTGTAACTAACTTTCGGTGACAGCAATAATGTTATGTTCATTGGCAAGAAAATTTTGAAGGAATATGTGAATTTTGGTATTCAGCCCTCTGCAGTTTTGATAAAGTATTGAAATTTTTGGTTTCGACTGCGTTTTTTTAATGATAAATGGGAATCCGTTCCTATAGATACTTGAAAGCACAATTACCTACCTCCCCTAGACTCGTTGAGTTGCTTCAAATTCATTTGTAGATTGAAGTTATGACAACGCTGCATTGCTGTTTGGTCAGGTCTCATGTAAGTATATTTTGTTGAACTCTTCAGTTGATTGCAGCTTTTTGCTATTCTGACGAGAATAGGAACAGCCCAACGGCAGTGCAAGTTCAACTGGTACCGTAATCATAACCGATATTACACAACATTATTTGGTATATAATTATGGGAACGCTAGTCAAAACTAACAAATCATGCTATTACACGACCTCTGAAAATCAATGTCAGCGGGTTTCTCTTGAATGCAACATTTTATTCTTGGAGACAGCAAATATGTGTTCGCAGAATCAATTCAATTTTATAACACATATTTTATTGTTAAGGAATTGTAGAAAATATACCAAACTATAAAATAGTTGGGAAATTATCGTTAAGATAACAATATGCTGATAAAAACAAGATTGTGTCGGAAAGCGTTTCATATGAGCTACAGGAAACAATAATAAAAAACGCTTCAAATAGTTTTTTGAAGATAATAAAAACCTCACAGAAAAGTGCTATAAAACTTATACAGAACTATTTAATTTTGATTGAAAATATGCTTTATAAGTTGGTTGTAAAAAACGTTTCTGTGTTGATTTCATGACTATTTTTAAAAGGATTTTTAATTTTATTCCATAAATATTTCTATGAGAAATTAATAAAACACTCACCAACGGGGGAAGCTGTATACAAAGTTTCAAATGTGTATTAATCACTTACCCGGATAGGTTCTGTACTGGGGACTATTGAGAATACCAGCAACTTGGGCACAGAACAGACAGTTACAGTCATTGGTTTGTCTTGGTCAATTGAATCGTAAGGGCGTTTGACTGATCAGAACGAAATTGGCCGATACTTTGGGAGTCGAAACGTCCAACGAAAAACAAAAACATCACATCAACAGATAAAATCCCAATTTGGGGGTATTTTGGAGGTATCAACCAACGAACAGTCTCTTGGTTTTTATACAGGGTGTTTTTTCCTATGGAACATCCTTGATATTTTGATTCTATGATTAATCATTTTCAATTCTTTTCGAATAATATATGTCGTTTCCATAGCTAAAACTGAACGATCGAAAACAACTTCAGTGCAGTTTCATTTATTTTCAATGATTCGGTAAAGGAAATGTATTGCTTCTTTTAGTTTTTTGAGTTCTCAACCTACCACAATCTGAAAAATAAGAATTAATATTGGAATCTATACAAGTGCCGAAGGAACTATTTTTGAATTATCTCAGCAACTTATCGGGGTAGATTGAAAATAAGAAATTAACAATATACAGAGAACTTATTCACATTCAGAAAAAAAGATTTTTTTTCAAGCTTTTGTTTATTAGCAATTCGTTCCGAGAATATTTGTATATGTGCAAACTGATTGTCATTTTCTTCACCGAATGGAAGGAATGTTGAATTTGAGTAACATGGAAGTGTCTTCGTTGATCCATCAGCCGCGAAATGCATCAAATAAGACTCTAGAAGATGAGAAACCCTTGTACAATACGTCTTTTTTTATCTACAGGCCCTGTGGATATATGAAAGAAAACCATATAAAGAATTTGTGTTCTAACATTCATAGAGTCAAACTTGCTCATTTGTTCGCATTTTCTCTTGCGCGTGAAGTAGACAGTATTCATCTGAAAATTTAATGTATTTCCTCGGTGGGGAATCGAAAAACATTCAGGATGGCATGTTTCAATAGTCCGTAGGGTTATTGGTTGGTTATAAAAACCATAGATATTACCGTACGATGACAACATTCACAATATAAAAGGAGAGGTAAATATTTTGGTCGAGGTAATTAGCGGTTGCTAATGAATTATTCGAGTCAGTTATATACAATATCGACCGAGTGTTGTACAGAACTTTCCTCATTCATACGAGATTGAAAATAAATAGAATCTCCTATGCTGTGAGCAAGAAGTTGTTTGTTAGAGTCGCAAAGCTTGTGGACGAACAGTTCTCAAGAAGTTAATTTCAGTAATCGATATGAAAGGAATCGAAACTCATGAGGAAGTTGGTGAGAAAGCAGATGCAGTGAGTCATAAATCATTGTCCTCAAAAAGCAGTCAAGCCGTCTTTTTTCTCAACAGTATAACTGTAGTATGGAATTGAAGATATATATATATATATATATATATATATATACATATATAAAGCGAAGGGTAGTCTTGACTGACTAGTTGAGGAGA